>JARFOD010133128.1:0-13641 GCA_031763545.1 Mopalia muscosa
CACTGTTATTGTTGTTGTTATTTTACAATAAATATTGTAAATAAATAAAATCGCTGATCGTTTTCTTTCTGTTTGGTTTTTAAGGTAACCTATCAGCAAGTCCAATATAAGAGCATTCTGTAATGGAATTTAAGCTGAATTTCAACTTGAATCTTACATTAATTCTTTTTCATTTAAAGCAAATATATTGGATTTGAAAATGGCTTTTGAAATTCTTGACCTCCAATTACCACGTGCCTGTAGAAACTGGGTTCTGCTGATATTAAACACTATGTCAGTCTTCTGGTAACTGGACTAAAAAGTCAATGTTTGTCTCTTCTTCCATTGCCTCCATAAGCGATAAAACCGGTAGTAACTGGAGTCCACAACTGCTTCCTTCGGACGAGTTCTTTTTATCCCGTCCAATCGGATCGGAGCTTTCTTATAAGAAAGATGTGGTCTAAACACAGAATGACAAGTAGGCTATATACATGTAATATACATGCACGATCTTACTCCAATTAACAGTCTTGACATCATCACAGACGTATTAAATGGAAGTGGCGCCCCCTTTTTGTTGTCGACGTTGATGTGTAAACGACTTTCTGATTGGCTGCCTGTTTCTATAATAGTCCAATAACATTTTTTCCATGTTTTTGCTTCGTATTGCACCAAGAAATAGTAATGTGGAAGTCTGGTCTTACAGATTTTCACCCTTACAATAGAAAGATTGCCCTACTTATCGATTTCATTGTGGTCTGGCAACATACGTCAATATTTAAAGAATTTAAACAAAGAGTTTCTGGATAATAAAATTGAATTATATGAACTTTAGTGGGAAGAGCTTCTAAAGCAGAAAATATGGAGACAATTTTTTTCAAATTTAACACCAGAAGTACTACTTTTGTTAGTTTTGGAACTTGTACGAAAATGACTAATTCTGTCCAAAAAAACTTTAGGTCCAATAATTTGTATTTTGTCCAAAACACACGTTTATATTTGATTTGAGGCTGTTTTACGGACCTGATTTTTTTTACATCTAAGACTAACGTGATCACACAAAGTGATGATGCAATTCTGACCCGCTATTCCAACGTACATTAACTTAATAAGGTTATCATATTTAAAGGAATTGAAAATAAATCTAGCTTGTATTGGTAATGTTAAACTTTGTGAACTGACGGAAATGTAGACAGGAGTAAAGATGATTTGAATAATTGTATCATCAAAGTGATGGACGCCACCGAGTTTGACCAAAACTTAACACCCCTGGCGCTGCTACTATAGGGGCCTATATGTCATTAGGTAAACTAAGAACGTTAAGCTAAAAAAATAGCAGAAATACGCTAAGAAAAGATAATTGTTTGGTTCAAATCTATTATTATTTTCTTTTTATGGAGGATTACTTTAAAAGTTAAAATCAATAATGTTGATTCATTTAACCCATCTTTAAATGCAGAGCATTACGTCATGGCAAAAAATTATCAAGGGAGATAATTCAGATTCTTTAATCGCCCATAGATGGAGGTAAACGGTTGTCGATGTACTTAACCATACTGACTGATGTTTTGGGTAGAGATTTGTAAATTGTCCAGGCGCTTTACAACTAATACATGTGGGATATTAAATACGTCAGGGTGTGATCTTTCTTATTTTGTCCAAAAGAATATATTTTTTTTCACCTCCTTTAAGCGAGTCGACACACAGTAGGCCTAGTCCTAGTCTCCAGATCCAATGTTAACTACGTCGTCAGTTTATATAGTTACGTTATACTTAGGCGTGAAAACATTTCGGATTATGGAAATCTCTTGGACCATAAAACAGTTTTGTATCAAATATGAAAGGAAGTTTTGGACCGAGTATAAAATCTTTGATCTTACACAAATTATGAATAATAGTCCGTGTCTTAGACAAAAAAGTAATTTATTCGGATGGTGTGCAATTTAGAGAGAATAATTGAAAAACTGTGACATTTATATGGCAAGCCGTTTTATCACATCTTACTTTATTTTACTTATGTCGGATAAGTTTTGCTTTCATTTTACGTATGTACAATTCTTTTCCACTTCTGTGAAATTCTTTTTTACTTATGTTGAAAAGATTTTCACTTTTATAAAAAAAAAATTTCAAAAAAGTAATTTTTGTGAAATTCTTTTCCACATAAGCAAAATAAAACACCAAAACCTAACTATTTCATATATGTTGAAAAGAAGTTCACTTATGTAAACTAAACGTTTATTTTAGATATGTACAAAAGAGTTTCACTTATCAAACAAACTGAGAAATGATTTCTCCCCACAACAACGGACTGTAACCCTACCTTCATTAGTGCTCCTATCGTCTTGCGAAGACTTTCAAGGCAAATGCAAAGACGATTGGAATATATGCATGTTTAGCCTCAGCAGGGCACACTCCCAAGTCGAGATATTTGATCAGTTGGTCCACTAAAGCGAGATTCAAACAACAAGAAAGCAAAGCCAGATATATAGATAGATCATTGAGTGCAGACTGCCAAAAATTGAACACGCATAAATTTACAACCAAAAGGGAAAACCATACATTCTATCATGTAAAATGCCAATTAAGGTGCGAAATAAAAAGTGAATTTGATTACTTGAGGCGATGGGTTTATTCTTATTCAGTATTTTTTATTGTAGTCTACATCATTTTATTTTGCCAACGAATCCTTATAGACTTATATCCCAGACGAATCAGACGTAGTAATGCTCTCTGCATAATCGGTCGCAATTGTAGGCCTATAAAACAAATGTAGTTTCCTTGATTTATTTTTCGGTAGAAAATAAGAAATGCTTTTCGAAATGCAGAGGATGGATGTCCTTCTGATCAAATTGTACTTTTTGAGCAAATTCATTGACGCTAAATACACACTGTGATGGAGAAGTCAGTAATCGCGGTCGCGGATGCTTTTATTTCACATATTTACACAAGAGGTCCACTCACATTTTTATTTTACATAAGTGAAAAAACTTTCCACATATTCTTTTTCATTTATTTTACATATGTCGAAAAGAATTTCAAATATGTGGAAAATAATTCATCATATGTAGAATAAAGGTACAGGTGATAAAACGGCTTGCCATAATTGACTACATGTTCTTTGTATGTATTAATTGTCAAGTAACTATCTGTGGTATTTACAGACGCAGTACAGACGGCTATTCAAGCCCATTTCCGACGGTTATTCAAACACGTTTTTATACGAAAAGATGTGGAAATGGTTACATCATTTTGTAGACATTGTTGATTATTGCTAGTACGCACAATACAACCTTCAGTTGCTAATAGTTTCTCCTAAAATGTACACTATATTTTCTGGTGAGATGATGACTTGTACCCTCCAAATAGCTGACAGCCAAAAGCGAACAGCGGACGAACTTGTGACACCTGTTCAAGATATGAAATTTAGAAACCACCGATCACAAACTTGTAACCATAGCAACAATGAAGAATTAATTTTAAAGGAAAATGTGTGGAGTACTGAATTTGGATACAAGTTTCTTGGAACATAACATGTCAATAAATATGATATTTGCAAAGTAAACTGCAGTTTGTTTTAACGTATTGTTTCTGTTTATTCCAGTCCAGCAATAACCACATTTTATTCGATATCTTATCAGTATTTCGGTCCCATTGGAATGATCTCGTGCATTCTCATAGCTCTCCTCGTCAGCGCTCTAACAGGTAACAGCTACATTACATTTTACAGTGCATCTTCATATAAGATATGACAAATCGGTAAATATTTTTTTAAAATGTAATGTTTAAATTATTCTTCTTTTGGCAGTTCCTTTCAGCATGTCAAACCAGATGCGTTTTAGGGTGATGGGTTCTAAGTGATGGTGTCCAGCTGGTACCTAGCGTTTGTCCAGATTGGTCGTGTGAAACCATATTCTTTGGTGTGAAATTCCTTTGTCCAAATTGGTCGTGTCTAGATTCTTAGCTGTGAAATTCTTTTGTCCAGATTGGCCGTGTGAAATCAGATTCTTAGCTGTGAAATTCTTTTGTCCAGATTGGCCGTGTGAAATCAGATTCTTTGCTGTGAAATTCTTTTGTCCAAATGGGTCGTGTGAAACCAGATTCTTTTCTGTGAAATTCGTTTGAAATGAGTGTGGTTCTATGTCGAACAAATAAACAAAACGGCTCTTTTGGTAGTTCTAACACACTAGGGAGAAAAACTTGATACAATTTCTGAGAGGGTTCCGCGCAGAACCATAGATGGTTCCATCAGAGTCATGACTGAAGAACCTGAAAGGGTTCCATTATAGCGAAAGATCGGAACATAGGGAATGTTTTGCTTGTGTGGACATGGGTCAGATTCCATTGTGGTAAACTGTAACGCAGTGAATTGGACAGAAGACTGTTTTATAGTGTTAGCCAGATTGATGGAACCACGAGCTCCACGAAGGGGTTTTGACAATGTTAATTCTTGTCATGAATTTACTTTTTATATTTAATGTTAAAGGTGGTTGCCGGAGCGCGAAATTGGTGGAGCCGAAATACATTGTACCTCTCTGGGATAATATATGTTGCTGTTTACCGCAGTCTTTCCTGCGGAAGTTACGTCTTGATATCCACCAGAAAGATCCCGACAGCGATGTGAGTAACATTTCAAAATTTAGGCGAGCACATTTACACACTTGACAGGCAGGCATTTAGAAGTACATGTAGCAATCAATAAAATGATAAAAATCCACTAATCTAATAATTTGTTTAACATCTATTATTTCATCAAAAACAATGCATATACGGGTTTATTAATGGATACAAATGCACTATGGAGATGTAACAACTAAAAATGTAACAAACTAGGCAATATCTTTTAAAAATGTAAAAACGATGCTGGTACATTTAGTTAGTTTTCATAAATTAATTATCCTGAAGTCGTATATATAGATGATATGTGGAGAAAATTCACGGTGACGATTTTGACCATTAATGTAATTATATTTGCGAAGAAAATGAAAAACATTTGGGATGTAGTTAGTTATTTATCATAGATTTCCCGTCCTGGATGGGTATATAGGTTTTTCAATGAAAATATACTATGTTAAAAAAGTATTGCATTAGTGGATTTCAATAACATTGGTTGTTACAAGTTCATCATAGACCATCCTTATGATGCCCATGGCTATTTCATCTGAGTTATTTAGTATGTCTGAATAACTTACAAATACATTATACTGATGTGTAGGTAATATAATTTTCGTATTACGAGCACAAATGAATGGTCTGGTGCGGGTTCTGTTATATGTTGAAATACCCCGCATGAAGTTTTAAGCCTAAAAAGAGGATAAAGAGGATAAACATGGATGGAGACTTAAATTATGGTCCTCTTTGCAGTAATACGAATGCTAACCTCTTTGAAGCACGTACGCTCGTTAAGATTGTTTACACTGATGTCGGTTAAGTTATCCTCGTGTGGAGAATACCCGAATGTAGATGTCAGCCCGTCATGAAATCCCTAGGTAGCCCTGTGAGCATCCTTCTGGTCCTCACCCTCCTCAGCCTCCGTGCAGACAGGAAATGCTGTCTTATGTCCCCCTATGGTTCCTCGGACCTTTATCTCTCCAGTCTCAGTGCTGAGAGGAATTGCTTTCCCTATGGTTTATCGGTCTCCCGTATCCCCAGTCTCAATGAGTAGAGGAATTGCTTTCCCTATGGTTTATTGGTTCTCCGTCTACCCAGTCTCAGTGCTGAGAGGAATTGTTATCCCTATGGTTTATTGGTTCTCCATCTCCCCAGTCTCAGTGCGGAGAGGAATTGCTATCCCTATGGTTTATTGGTTCTCCGTCTACCCAGTCTCAATGCGGAGAGGAATTGCTTTCCCTATGGTTTATCGGTTCTCCATCTCCCCAGTCTCAATGCGGAGAGGAATTGCTATCCCTATGGTTTATCGGTCCTCCATCTCCCCAGTCTCAATGCGGAGAGGAATTGCTATCCCTATGGTTTATTGGTCCTCCATCTCCCCAGTCTCAATGCGGAGAGGAATTGCTTTCCCTATGGTTTATCAGTCTCCCCAGTCTCTGTGCAGAGAGGAATTGTTTTCCCTATGGCTTATCGGTCTCCCCAGTCTCAGTGCGGAGAGGAATTGTTTTCCCTATGGTTTATCAGTCTCCCCAGTCTCAGTGAGGAGAGGAATTGTTTTCCCTATGGTTTATCGGTCTCCCCAGTCTCAGTGCTGAGAGGAATTGTTTTCCCTATGGTTTATCAGTCTCCCCAGTCTCAGTGCGGAGAGGAATTGTTTTCCCTATGGTTTATCAGTCAACCCAGTCTCAGTGCGGAGAGGAATTGTTTTCCCTATGGTTTATCGGTCCCGTCTCCTCAGTCTCAATGCGGAGAGGAAGTGCTTTCGTTATGGTTTATCGGTTCTACGTCTCCCCAGTCTCAGTGCAGAGAGGAATTGCTATCCTTATGGTTTATCGGTCCTCCGTCTCTCCATTCTCAGTGCAGAGAGGAATTACTTTCCGTATGGTTTATCGGTCCTCCGTCTCCCCAGTCTCAATGAGTAGAGGAATTGCTTTCCCTATGGTTTATCGGTCTTCCATCTCCCCAGTCTCAGTGCTGAGAGGAATTGCTATCCCTATGGTTTATTGGTCCTCCGTCTCCCCCGTCTCAGTGCAGAGAGGAATTGCTATCCCTATGGTTTATCGGTCCCTCGTCTCCCCAGTCTCAATGCGGAGATGAATTGCTTTCTCTATGGTTGATCGGTCCCCGTCTCCCCAGTCTCAGTGCAGAGAGGAAATGCTATCCTTATGGTGTATCGGTCCTCCGTCTCCCAAATCTCAGTGCAGAGAGGAATTGCTATCCTTATGGTTTATCGGTCCCCCGTCTCCCCAGTCTCAGTGCAGAGAGGAAATGCTATCCTTATGGTTTATCAGTCCTCCGTCTCTCCATTCTCAGTGCAGAGAGGAATTGCTTTCCCTATGGTGTATCGGTCCTCCGTTTCCCCAGTCTCAATGCAGAGAGGAATTGCTATCCCTATAGTTTATCGGTCCCAAGTCTCGCCAGTCTCAGTGCAGAGAGGAAATGCTGTCCCACGGGTCCCTATGGTTCTTCGTCCTCACCCCCCTCAGCCTTAGTGTAGAGAGGAAGTTCTGTCAAATGTGTTCCTATAATTTATCGGTCCCCACTCTCCTCAGACTCAGAACGTATAGGAAATGCTGTCTCATTGATCCTTATGATTAATCAATCCCCACTCTCACCTATTTATCAAAGTTTCCATAACTCTAAACCTGACACTAAAATATCGTCTTGTGGTACATCATCATTACCTGACTTTTTAATTACTTCAACTGGCGCTTACTCACATTATTTGTTTTTCTTTCAGGAAAAGGGTATTTTTAAGGAGGAAAAGAATGGACATTCGAATGTGAGATATGAGTTGTCACCCAGAAACGTAGAGCCCCATAAAGACTAAAGAGAATAGACAGACCATTTCATTGAAGACCACATCTATTTCAAACATTGATTTCTATTGTTTTCTGGATTGGATCCTTAGTGCTGACTTTTAGAAGAAATCCTTCTGAAAACATTTAGGGGCATAATTATGGACTATATCGAAGTTGGGTTGGCTCCGTGCGCTATCTACTGTACTTCGGTTGTTTCGTGCGCTATTCACTGTATTTCGCTTGGCTCTGTGCATTGTCTATTGAACTTGGCTTGGTTTCTTGCACAATCTACTGAACTTGGATCAACGTGACCAAATTAGTTGACCTTGCGATGATTGTTTGTTTGATTGGTCGTACTCAAGGGTATTTCACTTATCTGATGACAGAGACCTTGCAATGATACAGCGTCTATCATTTCGACTCATTTTGTCTTGGTATTTCTCTTATAAAGTTTAATTAAAACTTGATTGATTATAAAATATATTGTGTCCATTTCTGTGACATACAGCTGAATTGAAAATGATGTTTTTACCAGCTGTGTTAAAAAAAGCAGACCGCATCATGCATTCACATTGTTTATACAAATTGTGTTTTCACAATCATCAAGATATATACATAACTCGAATAATTTCTACCTTAGTAAAAACAATCCTTCCTTATATAATGCGGATGGATTGTGGAGAAAACTTTTTTTGTCCCCGGTGCTCTCCAAGCTAACAGGAAGCTGTTCTTAAAGTGAGGACTTCGTGTCAAACTTTCCTGTGTTGTCTTTGTTTGTAGCCAAACTCAAATTAAAACAATTTTATTGACCTAAGCCCAGGGCTCATCCGTATAACATACATGGACATTTAGAACACAATACAGGGATTACAAACAAAAAACAGTCATGAATAAGGTATATGTTATAACTAAGAAATGTTATTCCAAAATAACGAAAATACTAAAAAACAGTCATGTTACGTGAACATCTTTTGGTGCGAATTGCTAGGGCTCTGCATATAAACTTTGCTTAGCACCGCAACATGCCTGGTTTTTATGTTGTGAGAAATCAGAAAATGTAAACAAAAAAATGACGGAGGTATGTTACAGTATACCTAAATGAATTGCTGTCTGATTGTAACCAGTCGTCATGGTTGATTTTTCTGCTATCATCTGACACGACGTCATCTGATTAAAACAAACTTAAGCACCACGTTAAACTCCAGCCAAATAAAAAAAAATAGCAAGCATAACTTAGTCAGGTTTTGAGAAGGGAACCCATTTTAATTCAATACTTTATATTATCCATCAAAATATAGTTCCTCTAGGCTTAATAGACAATTTTTTTTCTTCCAAAGTGCTTTTATACCGAATGCACAAGGTCAGAATAATTTATTATATCCAGTTATCTGGATAGTATCAATCTTATTAGAGTTGTTGTTTTTTGTTTCCCTGAATTTAGATTTACAATGTCACTGCAGTGAAGTCGTCAGACTCATAAAGCCAAATGGCTGTATGGCCGTCTTGATAGGAATGCGTACCTTTGAACCTCCGATGACTTTTCGATTACCTTCTATTACCTGCATTAATAATTATCTCCCTTATCAGATACTTTGCTGTCTACTTGTGATGTACAGGGGTATTGATTAGTATGAAGCCATTTTTTTTTTCTAAAATACTCTGTATGGTTTTACGGACATGGTTTCCGTCAGGTAGACGTATTTAACTTATATATGGGCACAGTACTACAGCAATATAAGCAATCTCTCACCGTAGCAACAATAAATGTTTACTACTTTGTTCTTTAAAAAAACAATTATCCTCCATTGTCAAATAAGGATATCGTGGTTATAGCAGAAACGTACTGCACGTAAGCACAGGTAAATTATAGGCCGATTAAAATAAAGTTGTAGTACATGAAGAATTTTATTATGAGGTACTATTGCAATGTATATTGGTAAATCCTTTCTAGGCTGAAGTGACCCAAACGGAGCTTAAAGTCATTGTCAATTGGTATTTTATTGGTTAGATTTTCACACGTAAATGATTAATAAAGTTATGATTAATATGTTTGTAGGTATTCAGTAGATAGATCATTACACTTCCGTCAAACCTTCTGAGTTTAATCTTGAAAACTAAACAGAATTCCGTTGATATTTAACCATATTGCATTCTTCTCATATTATAGAAGTTTATTTGTATTTAAACATGGGGTAACAGGTTTTGATATTAAATCTAAGGTATAGCCAAAAGTTATTTGTAACTTATTCCAATCAGTTATTATATTACTCGGTGCTCAACTTTTATGAAATATCTAGAATATATTTGTTAATAAAAATATTAAATAAAAACGTGTTTATTGACATCTTGTTGACCGTCTGTGGGCCGAGATGGTTCGAACTGTGAACATGTGAGTCAAAATGAAGCTAAAAGACAGATGGCTTGAACCGTGAAGAGATTGATTGACGAATTGGTGTTTTATGCCGTGCTCAATGGCATTTTACAAAAGTTGACAATAGTACAACCAAAATGTGACTTGTTTATTATGTTGGAAAGATAATTTCTCCCATTGCTAAGCAAAATAGCATTGCCACCACCTTTAACCATAGGGTAACCGTTGACTGTGAGTCACACTAAACACTCAGATGGCTTGAATCGTGCACTGCGAGTCACACAGAAGTTATGATCAAATGTCTCGAATCGTGAACTGTGAAAGTCGAATTGTGCACTGTGAGTCATACTGAAGCTAATAATCAGATAGTTTTAACCGTGAATTGTGAGGCACACTGAAGTTATAATCAGATAGTTTGAACCGTGAGTTGTGAGTCGGTATAGGGTAGCGAGGTCCGTGGCCTCGGGTATGGCGTCGAGGCGTCCGACACGAGGGATGCTGGCGCGTTATCCACATAGACCGAATGTAACTGATATGGACGTGAAGTCGGATGCTGTAAGGGTTGGTCCGGTTCTCCAAAAGGTTGATGTGGTACCTCTATCATCTCTTCAAAGGGTGGGTTTGTCTCACTCGTAGCAGGTTTAGGCGGTTGAAGAGGGTCGTGGGTAGTTGGTATGGGCTGCGCTTCCACCGCGTCACCACCATCTTGTAGGAAAACACGGCGCCGCTTACTAGGGGGCTCCAGCGCCTCGGTATCCCTCTGGAAAACCCTCTGGGATCGCCCTAGGTATCGCTGTGACTCGGGCGCGGGAAAAACACACCGCAGGCACCACACACAAAGCCGCGTGGGTAGCTCGTCCCCACTCTGGGCTTCCCCAGCTCGTCCACCGTCGTCTCATCCTTTGCCATCACGTCCACTACCATCAAACAAAAGCCCGCGCCATCGATCTAAACCGGCTGAAACCAGTTAAACCGGTGTCAACCGCTTTGATGGGTACACAACACACACTCAGGTCACCGATTACACAACTGACGCAACTGACGCCTGGGTCGTCATTGTGACTCATTGATCTCCTTCGATACGCTCAGGGAGTGCGTCATTTATTGACTGCGTCGTGTTATTCTGGGTTCGCTCTTTAGTCCATCAAACGAAAAACGAAACACTCAAGGGACTGACTTTAACCGTATACATAATGACTGAAGAAGACGAGACCTCGAGTGACGTCACTTATTTACACCAAACCAGCGCTGTGTGGCCTTGAGTGACGTCATGGGCACACCAGGCCGTCGCTCAAGCCCTGATGCTTGCTGCGCCATCTTTGTCTTTGGAATGTTCCGTGTCGAACCGTGTTGTTATCCATCACTCACACTGCTTGTGATAGGGGTCAAAGTAGAACGACGATGACCCAAGGATGGCCACAAACTACCACCCACCCATAGGTCGTAACTATTTATAATATCGATGAAAACAGCCGCTGTTCATCTCATCTCACATCCATTTGCACAGTCAATCTTATTCGGTATTAAAACGTGGCGCCTCGATCTCATCACGTGAAAGAGTGACTTCGCTTTTACTGAACAACATCACAACCCCAACAGTTTACACAACCAAGGCCCGTCAAACACCCCGAAGTATAACACAAGGAAGCACTCTTCACATTTTGTTTCCGATCTCTGACCATTTCAATCCAACAAACTTTTCACAGGCCAGGACAGATTCGATCGTTCTCACCAACCCACCCCCTACTTGCTACCCACCTACGACCAGCCTGCTGCCAAGATGATGATGATGAATGAGCCCGAACAACCTGACCCACAACATCCCCGTGACTGTGACGATTGTTTGTTCGTTTGGTCAGACTTCACAATGTACACAGCCTTATTACGGTGGAAAACCGAGAAGAAACTTCGTTAAAACCACCCCTGTGGTTGCCGGAGACACAATGAGGCTCAAACACACACCCAACCTCGAAAAAGCGACGCTGAAGACTACGAACCCCAAGTGATTGATTACAGATGGCTCATTGATTTTCGACCACGCCACCCCACTGGACTTAACCCCATGCCCTGCACCTTGATGCGCCGCCTATACGAGCCTTGTGTATTTCGTGTGTATTTCTAAAAATTCTTTTTCAGGGCCAACTTCCAAAGGCCTTTCTCAGGGCCAACCAAATGTCACGAAAAAGCTCTTGAAGCATTTACAACATCATACCCCTATACCCACAGATTTGGTATAGTCTCATTTTTTATTCTCCTCTCTCTCTTATACCATGTCATGCAACAACAACAACACGTGTCACCCCATTAACACACACGCAGCCACACACACAGCTCGTTAGCACTAACCGCTTTAGTACTAAATAACGTACTGGCCCAACAGTAGTGGGGCTTGTCGCTGTCCAGCGGCAATCTGCCGCCGCACTACTGATAACGCACACTTCCTTCTTTATCAGCAGTGCGGCGGACTTCGCCGCCTACTTATATGTACAAAATAATAAGTAAATAGTAACGTTGAAGCGTTCCTTATTATGTACTAATAAATGACATTCGAGTTGCTCTGGCTATACTACAGACATGGGAAACGACATGTTTGTTTTTGTAACATAATTTACCTCTAAATGAAGCGGACGAATTTGCGTTTGAACAAAGCTGCATACTGCATAGTATTCATGGTAGTTTTAACATGAAATAAAAATATAGCTTAAATTTCTTTTTTAAAAAATACTATTGAAAATATAGGAGGAAATGAAGAGGAATGCGTGTGTAAAGATGTTTCTACCGCTAATGTTTTCTGTATATAACCAGTGCCATGCAGTAACATTTCCCTCACATAAACGAGTAAACGGCGAGAAGTCTTATTTAGTAAATGTAGTAGTTTTTGTCCTTCATTATATCTTATTGATTAATAACCAATTTTACCTACCTGCGATGCGGTATCTCTAGAACTATGAATTAACCAACGAGGATCAGCTAGTATGACTGTCAATACATACTAACCGATGTGTAATAGTATCCAATTTTATTGTCGTCATGTAGGTGAAATACCAAAATTTCATTTACTCCTAAAAGTTATACTCCACTGCCGTTAAAAAAAGAACACTTTTTGTTATTGTCTTCGAATTGCTCTTTTTTGCTTGGCGTTGTTTAACAATTATAACGTTACATATGAACATACCCATTTCACCATGCACACAACACAAAGTCCACCCGATAAAATAAAACGAGAGTTGTTGATACAAAATTAAGTAAAAGGCGGGTTAAAATGATCAAATTAAGTAGTTTTATAATTGAGCTTATTAAAGGCATCCTTGGTTAGACGATTATTTCTGTATCAAAATCCATTTAAACCATTGTCTCTGTGAAAACGATAGGCATAGGATGACACTATTATCTTTGTAACATTTCACAAGAAAGTTATAACTATTTTTGGAAGGATGTTTTAATGTCAAGGTAACCCTCAAACGAAAAGTGTGAGTATATATATTGAGGATGTAATGAATACAAACATTTGGCTCTCTAACAATATTCAAATTTGTAATTTAACTATTTGGTTGCTGGCCCGACAAAACTGTACTTTTCATTTCTGATTTATTTGTAGAAAATGGGGAAATACTATCTTATATGAGTGTTTGTAATATGTATGGTGCTGAATATATCAGTGCTAAATATGTGGGTTTCATAGATATTCTAGTATTTAGCACTGATATAAGAAGATTTATCAATATTGGCATAAAGTTTTGTTTTATATTGTAACAAAAACTTGCTCCACTTAACTGCATAGCATACATGCATAATGAAGCAGTTCTTGTTTAGGGTTTGTGTTCTTGAAATAATATTTTGTTTCCTTCAGTGCATGGTCAATGCGACTCACTATTCCTTCAT
>JARFOD010133139.1:0-13641 GCA_031763545.1 Mopalia muscosa
CCCCCCCCCCCCCCCCCCCCCCCCCCCCCCCCCCCCCCCCCCCCCCCCCCCCCCCCCCCCCCCCCCCCCCCCTCTGGTCTTTTTACATTTAGTTATATTTCTAGGGAAAAAATGTCAAACAGCATTTAGAATTTAATAAATGTGTGTTATCAACGTACAAATGTTAATCAATTAATATATTTCAATGTTTCTAACCTTGTAGCTCATTACATATCTATCACATTGGCAGGTATGACGGAATGTCTTCATGTGGTTTAAATATGCTGAGATGATATATTGTAAATTTTTCAACGTGATTTTGTTTAAAATAATAATAGTATTTACCCATCGTGAAAAGCCAAATAAACCAAAGAGCATACTGGTCTGGTTCTGACTAACTTATATTTTCTTATACGAATCGATTCGTGAGTTTTATTTATTGATCCATGTACTCAAAGCACGGGTCAACAATCACTTACAGTATCTGTTGTGAAAGAACCTGTCAACTTCAAACAGAGGATCGATGGTAAATTGGTACATTTTCAATAAAGTTGATGTGAGGGTGCCATCGGAACCAAAAAAGGTTCCACACGAACCTTGACGGAGAAGCTTAAATGAAAGGGTTCCATTAGAGCCATATGTTTCTAAAGTGTAGGATGTAGTTGAAATGGCTAACTTTGAATGAGATAACTGAAAATGAATCTTTTATGAGCACGTGATTCTGCTACGTTTTTTGTAAAAGTGTGCTTAATTTGATTGTTTCATTTGGGTTTTACGCTGTAATTAAGGTTACTTTACTCTCATGAAAGCGTATTAGACCGAAGGTTGAAAGAAAAGCACCCTCCACTATATTGGTAACAAACATATACCAGAGGACACTCCCAAACAAATGGGTTTCGGGCAATGTAGGACTATAAAGATTCGTTCCAAAAACTGACTCATTGTCTCTCCATGCCCGTGATTTTCAGACCATTTTGGTTCGGGAACTTTTTTTATCGTGGAGCAATAACACACACATCCATGAAACGACTGGCTATTCGGCGTGGTTTTCTCACTTTAACGTAAGGCATATTGAGTGGTAAGTGTAGCCCAATGTTCAGGTGACTTCACGAGCCACCGACCACAATTAGTTTCCTTTAAGAAAATTAGTCAGTTTGTAAGCTTCATTTGGGGTTTTATATGCCCTACTTAAAGGAATAAGGCATACGATTTTATAGTGGGTTTTGGTTGATGTTAAATACCATTTCAGTAACATAACAGCTCTCAGACCAAGGAACAAATTACAATTAAGTCAGTAGTTAAAATATTACAAACCGGAAGTGACGTCCGTGGTGCAAAAAGAATTCCGTTTCTCTGTTTCATGACAGGGGCTGATAAAAATCAGAAATAAAGATTTGCCAGAAAACGCATCATTTGACTAGTTAAAGAACTTGAGAGTAAGCCTAAAACATTTTGTGCCACCAGACTATGAAAGGGACCTTCAGCACTAATTGCCGATGTAAAACTTATCAAAACTAAGTCAAAAAAGAATGCTGAATCCCGTGTGTATTTCCATTTGGCCGAGAACAAAAGGCTCGGGTATGGAGAAATACATACGCGAAGCTAGAGCAGCTTCAACGCCAGACAGAAAGAAGCCACTGCAGTTTTGCGTCGGGTTCAGCTAGTTAACAGCGTGAGAAAGTCCCCACCCCAGTAGGCCTACAAGCAAGCTTAGCGCAGGTAAAAGGCCTAAACTGAGAACTGATTCGGAAAATTTTAGATCCCCATTCATGCTAATACCAGTTAGATAAAGCTGTCCTGTCCATTTTGAGGCATTTCTTATGATTGATTTTTACGTTTTTTAGGCTAATAGATCTGACATATCAGGTCATTACACCATATGCCAAGACTTGTCTTCCGTGCGACTAGGCCTGCATGTTGACTGTATAATACAAGTTTATAACGATATGTATCCACGTCCAGGCACTTGCACTGCTTTATCTACCGTTCTTTTATACTTATATATTTCTTCCTGACTTCTAGTTCTTCCTTAAATAATTTGGTATGAACCTGTAAGGTTATAATTCAGCCTGATAGAAAAACTCAGAGAAGAACTGAACTCGGATATGATAGGTTTATCGTAGCTATAGCATATGCAATGATGTTGTCATTATGTGCAGCTTGCACCGCGTACATCACTTCCGGTTTGTAAAACTTTAATTACTGGTTTAATGTTGATTAGTTTCTTAATCTGAGAGCTGTTATCTTACTAAAATCGTATTTAAAAACGACCAATACCCAGGCACATGCGCGAAATCAATAAAAAACAGCGGATCATTAAATAATCAAATCGTTCTGTACGCAAGATTATTAAACCTAATAATTCCTTTTACGAGGAATGCGAAAGTTACAGGTTTTGTGAACATAAAGGCTATGAATCCATACCTCAATCATGTGCATGACAAATTGTGTGTTTTATTTTAATGGATATTATTTTAACTAGTTGTTGCTATAAAACGGCAACAAACGATGTGCTTTCCCACAAGATAAATTGTCTTAAAAGTAAGCGATTTTGTGCATGACCTGCTAGTCGAGTAACACATTCACGGATCGCTGATTCGAGGAAACCTATGTTTCTTATCCCTCTATAAGAATTCCAGTTTAAACTTCGAATCATGTAGTTTAAACTGCGTGACGATACTTTTCCCAGCCCAATTGATCGGGTAATATGACAACAAAATTGTTTCTATGATACAAGCGAGGGATTTATTATGCCATCTTCTTCCGGTTGAAGGTAAACGTGAGTGTTATCGATTACTACAACCAGCGGATGTTAAAAAGATTCATTTAGCTTTAAAGGCGATCGAATTATGAAATATAAAACCTTATTGTTTATATTACTCAATAAATCGGATAGAACGAACGAATCACCATGTAATTATCACACAACATGGAGTATGTATTTAAATAGTTAGCATATAGCAAGGATCACGATGGATTGATCACACGGCAATAGGCATTCTCACTTCCAACTACCATTGTGTTCATCCAATCTTAAATGCCACTTATTTAAGCCGCTATGATGACGTCACGCCAGCATGCTGAAGGTCGATTTCTAACTTGGCAATAACAATTTAATCTGACGCTGGCGGCAAAGCGGCTTCGGATACCTGTCCTGAGAGGTGTTACGACTGACCAATGGCCCACGCCAAAGCACGGCCTAGCCAATCAACTGTATTCTCTGGAAGGTCTATATTAATTTGAGAAAAATTGGACTTGAGGGAAACTTTTCTATTCAGCGATTATCTCTACTAATAAACGCTGCAGTCTCCACTGTAATATTTGATCAAGTTCACGCCACAACGTACTTGAAATACCACTGAATGTGGCCCAAAACATCAAGCAATCAATCAATCTCTTCTGTTATGGTCAGTCTGGTTTAGTAAACATTTATTAGATTTTTTTACGAGGGATAGACAACTTTAAAAAACCTTTTCGTCTTTTTCTAGATGAATACAATTAACAGATTTTGTGTCACCGGTTTTCCTGGATTGATATTACTTTGTGATGATATGATGTTGATACATACGATCTAATGCACATTAACAAAATTAGCTTCCGTGTCCAAGAGCATTGCGAAAAGCATGCATGAATACGCTGTAAAATCGATTGCCAGGATGTAGGTTACGGAGTGATTAAATATTTTAGAAGGATGTTGTTTACCAAATGCTTGGGGGTATAACAGTTAGCGTGAGCTGTTCACCTATAAACTCAGGTATCCGCCGTATGTCTCGTATGGGATTACAATAAACATATGGCTATCGAATATATGGTAATCCCAGGTCTCATGATACGATACAGCTGGCTCGCTTTTTGCAGGTTGCATGACACAAACATGTTTGATCATAAAAACGTTACCGTGCTGCCATCACTATCATCAGATCATATTCCCATTGTTAGAGTCAAAATGCGTAAGACGAGACTTTCACATTACAAACCTTTGCTGCAATTCGAGGTAAAAACCTGGCAAAAACTTCATTACACTTTTGCCGAAACAAGCAGCCAATCATAAAGCCGTCTACATATCAAAGATGACAACAACCAAGCGTGGCGCTACTGTCAATTAACACGTCTGTAATGATGTCAGTATTTGATAATGTGTCGTGTCTGTATATTACGTGTGAAGGACACTTGTCATCCTGTGTTTATACCGCCTCTTTCTTATATAAAAAAGCTCCAATCTGATTGGGTACGGTAAAGAGAGGCCATCCGAAGGTATCTGTTGTATACTCTTGTTAACTCTGGGTTTATAATCTATGAGGGAAAGAAAGAGAGGGTTAATGCGACGATCTTCTTTTCGCATTGCCTCTGAAAGATGTATCACTTTATATGCTCAGCCGTGACAGATGTATCAATACGCACCGTAACAGATGTATCAATACGCACCGGAATACACGGGTTGACAGTTTCGATAAAAAAAACCCGCCTACTTTAATTTGGAACGCAAACAACACCATACATAGTAAACTCTTTACCATATATGGTCAATTTGGTTAAACTCATAGCGAGGCAACTTCCGTTTGGATGCAAACATTACCATATATGGCAAACTGTAAACCCTCATCGTGAATTGTGTTTGCCGGAAGCCTATTTATCGCTGGTCTCCCATTTCAATACATCTAGCGAATTTCATACCGATTTAAATTCCCAAAGTTTTGTTTCATTCTAAAATAGAATCGATTCTACTTGAAGTCTTCCTACGTCGAAACATTGAGTTGTATTAGTCTCGTCCACTATAGAAACTCTCCCGAGAATACGAATGAGATTTGTATAAGCGTATATATTTCTTTATTTACAAACCCAAAACAGATACTTCTCTGTTTATCAGCTGATCAGAAAAAAATGCATGTTATAATGTCATATTCCTTCCGAGGTGGTGTGTGCAGCACATTCATGGACTTCCAAGTGATCTGCGGACCGAATGCACGAATAGGTAAGAACTCAACCAGCAAAAACAACAACGACAAAGCACCCTTCCGGTTTAATGCGTGTATAATGGTACTCGCTGTCAAGGATATATTGCTTGACTGATCATTGGTTAGTCTTACCAGAAACTTGGACTTGGACATAGCCCGCTTCGTCATAAACCAGGATCCTTTTGAATGTTCGCTAAAAAGGCGTTAATGGTGTAAATACACCGGGACTGTGCTTTGATGCCATTCTGATGTGAATCAACGCAATTCCTTTTTAAAGGGACTATACCAAATTTGATTATTCTTAATCAATAATTGTTTCCATATTAGATTGACCAACATTAGACTTTTTCAAATTTTCAATTAACGGAATTTTTCGTAACTCTGGCTGAATGTTTACAAGTGTATCATCTCGAGACTGTCTGATTAGTTACTTTATCATCAAGTGGCTTTCGCCCTTTTCTGATCGCGGGTTTATCCAAACGTTACTAGTCTGCGTTGAAAACCTATAGATGGTACAAAATGAGGCTATGGCACCCATTCACAACATTCTGCACGATCATGCTTCCGAATATTTAAGTCCTTTTGTGACGCCCATATTTTGCTATAGCGTTAATACCAAGACATTTTTTAATGTACTCTAGAATACAGATACAGTCGCTATATTTCTCATTTTGTCTTCGCAGAAGACGACGTGGAAACAGTTTGTGAAGGTTTCCGGTGCTGCTCGTTTCCACATGTTCATAGGCCACTTGCAGCTTATGTTCTGAAAGTCTATCAGGTCGACGCCAGCCCTCAAAGGTATATTGCATCGGACGTCATGTCGTCTCCATCGTTACCAGAATTTGTGTATATGACCTCATAAAGATAGACCACAAGGGAAGTGGTTTTCTGGTTTTCGGATTCGGAACAGAATGTGAACTTGTGTCTCTAAAAAATCTTACGCTATAGAACATACTGAAATATCGAGTTGATTCATCATTATTCAAACTTTTTTAACGTCTTTAGGAAAAGTAGCTTTTAGGACTGAGGTATGAATAGAGTATATTTGTACGGAGATTAGCTCATTTTGAACGGGAATCATGTACCTTGGGCAATCCTGACGTTGCCAAGACACCAATTTTATCCTTTATTTTTCTTTCAGGTTTCGGACAAAATGTCCTAAAAACGTCAAATGAAAGGTTATTTTACTTGGCGATGACGTTATAATCGTGCGGGTAGACATTTTATTGACTGATTCACATGTTTGATCCACAACCGGAAGTGGCAGAACTCGCACCTAGATATCCCTACTGTTTGTTTGACAAGCACAGAGAACTAGTCCGGAAGGGAGAGGAGTTAGTTTCTCCACATTATCCATGCCGCAAGGAACTGGACGCGAATAAAATATTCGGTATTGATATATATCTCCGAGAGCCCATCCGGTATGGCATTTTAACAGCATGAATGATGTATGTGCCGTGGAGCGTTCGAGACATACTATTTACTTTTGTGGAATTCTTGGGTATTTATTTGTTTATTTAAATATGATTGTTTAGCTATAACTTTAAAGTCTGCTGTATTAACAAAACAAAAATCTATTATTATTTGTTAGTGGGGTTTTTTTTTTTTTTTTTTTGGTTTTTTTGGGTTTGTTTGTTTTGTTTTTTGTTTTTGGGGTTTTTTTTTAAAAATTCAAACTACAGACAACTGTTGTAGGGGGAAAAGACATAGCACGGCCAAGACTTGATACCTTGATATATATCAATATCACACTTAGAATATATTGCTTAAACCGGATTAAATGATCGAATTCAAAATAGCATCCTCTTGCTAAAGAAACAGGTTCGAAATCGGATTCTAATTCCTTTAAAAACACTTACCTTTGGTCGCATTTTAATCCCTTTATCGAACTGGTATCTGTCTATTGTAGATAGGCATTGGAAGATTTCTTCCGAAACCAACATCTCGTCTTCTCTACTGTGGTCAATAAGAGATTTAACAATGTCTACTCCAGTCCCGAACGCTGTTAGCTGCGATAATGGTCTAAGATAAGATATACTTGCCGCCCCCATGTGTAAGGCAAGCCGTAGTTTTAATCTGGAGCCCATGGCCTGTGCATGTTTTGTGTTTATGTCCTCTATTTTAGTCACTAATCCCAGGATGAAATCTACTGCGTTTATCACCCAGTCATGCGTTCGCATATGTTCGGTATATGTCGATATAATAATGGGAGTTTTGACGTGAGGGATGAATATAAATCCCTCGTCTTTCACGCATTTTATAATACAGCTGAACGCTTCACTGAGTATCTCCATAGCTACGTCACTTCCTGCCGTCTCAATCAACGACGAAATTCCAGAGAGACAAACACAAGCAAGACACGATTGATATAAGCTTTTAGGCCTGACTATTTCATTGTTGGAAAGTTTTGTAGTAAGCCAAGGAGGTAAAATATCACAGTAAGATTGCGAGGCGTTTTTCTTCACGAGATCAAGTTCTGCCGCTTTTTCTTCTATTCTTGCCTCTAAATGACTGGCATATTCCTCAAGGGTTTCCATCATGTTATCCATGACACTCTTTTTGCCCGGGTTTGCTTTTTTCAACATATTACTAATCTGGGAACAAGATGGACGACTTTCAGCGTTTTCTCCCCAGGCGATTTCCATTATTTGGCGAACGTTTAAAGGAATATCGTCGGTAGGGAGGGGCCTCAGATTGTTCGTGAGAATTAGAATGAGAACCTCACGTGGTGAAATGTTATCCGCTTGTTCGGTAAAAGGTTCTTCGCGTGTGAAAATCTCTTGGAGACAAATCGCGAAACTGTAAACGTCACTGCATTTTGTTGGTGATTCCATAAAGTGAGATTTAATGATTTCAGGCGCCGTCCAGAAATTCTCTATGGCGTGTTTGCCGTTGACATCAGAAACAGAATAAACTTGTGACAACGACTGTGAGCTTCCAGAACCCTCTTCGAAACAGCTTTTGACTACGGCCACCTCCCAGTCAGCTATCTTTACCGTCCAACGTCCGTCTAGAAGGCAGCGGGTGGTGTTCAGACAACCATGTATCAAGTTGTTCGCATGTAGAAATTCTAATCCAGTTATAACGTCGATTGATATTGAAAACTTTAATCCTGTATTCAGATTAAGTTTATCATCGTGTAAGATATTTCGCAGAATTCCCTTACTACAGTATTCTGTTATAATATAGCGTTCCTCACATACATTAGACAGGCCGAAAAATCGAACAACGTTTTCATGAAGAATATTACCAATTGTAGAAGTTAGGAGTTGTTTGTTACTTGTTGACAACACTTTCATGGGAAACGGTTCCTGTATTTTTACGCTGACGATGTAATTATTCCATTTAGCTGGCCAATGAAGAATATCACTGAGACTCGCACTGTCCGTATGGAAGCCTTCTTTGTTGCTAGAGGTCAACGACATGGCCGATTTCTGTGACCTTGATTTTGACCTTGTGAAGGACACTGAACTTGGCTCAAAGAAAATGACGTCTTCAATGTTTATGTTCCATACGGTACTCTCCTTGATTCTGTTTGCTTTGAATCTCAGATATAGTATAACAGAGATTGTACAAATAAACAGTATTACCACACATGGGACGGCTATTTTCAACGGAAGCTCCAAAATACGATACCTCTCAGCTGCTTGTTCGTCAGCTATGTCTGCATTGACCAAATTTATGACAAATTGATTTTGGCATTTCATTTGGTCGATCACATAACTCTGGATTTTGTCTCTCACGGATGAACTCACCAGAGCAAAACCATGATCTTCGCAGGTTCTTCCTGCGCTTGTACTGGACAGATACCACATTATGAACCGAAGAAGTTCTTTAGAGGTTTCACAGTCGCTGTTATTTGTCATGCGTACGGTAAAATAAGTATAACCTACGATTGGATAAGCACCAGGAGACGATGAGTCTACCAATGAAGCGGTCATCCGTTTTGTTAAAGATCCGGAAAAAGACTCCATTGTTTTGCGCACTGACTCCCCGTCTGCTGCTACGCTGTCTCCATTGGCGGTGACTATGGTGGCGTAGGTTACGCCGTCGTCCTTAGCATCAGCTAAAGACACATAACCCAAAGAATAGGGGATTACTGAGAGAAGATACAGAACGTCGTATACTCCTCTTCCATAATGAGATATGACATCTGGTTTCCAGTACCAAGGCGTGGTACTATCTCTCATCCCTTTACTGAACGTACCGGGATAGGCTCGCCATTGGTCGTCAAAGGCCGATAGAGCTGACGTCATGATTTCCGTAGAACCTGAACTGTCGGCTCTCACAATCACTTTGATAGCCTCGTCAGGTAGCTGTACCAGAGGATTGGTGGTCTGTATTGAGCTGTCGTTCCAATATGACAACGTCCCGTTGAAGATGCCAACAATCTGCTCTCTGGTTAAAGTTAATTTAGGCCGCCCTGGAAGGTTGTAGGCGATGACAACGGCCCTGTAAAGAAATTGTAGCATTAGTCATTTGGTTCAAACTGATAAGAAATAGGGGAAAATAAATCACTGTAATGTAACATTTGGAATAGTTTCAAAGCGCCAAGACAATAAACAAATCCTTCCCCGTCAACTTTTTGGTTTCCGGACGTTAACTTGAAAACCGCAATTTTTATTCAAATCAAACTTAGTATGTTTATTTCGTGTGACAAGACGTCGCTTTGGATTGATTTTGGCATATATCGACCTACAGGTGGCGCCACCTGGTGGCAAAGTTTTAATTGGGTTTCTGTATGTTACTTGAACTTTTCTTGTGGAATTAAAATCAAGCTAAGTATGAGTGTTCCATGTGACAAGACGTCGCTTGGGATTAGTTTTGGCATATGTCGGACTGCAGGTGGCGCCACCTGGTGGCAAAGTCTTAATTTTGTTTCGGTATGTTTACTTAAAAACTTCTGGTGAAATTCTAATCAAACTTTATATGATTGTTTCATGTGACAAGACACGGCTTGGGATTAGTTTGGGGTTTATGTTGGACTACAGGTGGCACCACCTGGTGGAAAGATTAAATTTCGGTTCTGTATATTAATTTGAAAACTTCTTGCGCAATTCAAATCAAACTAAGTATTAGTGTTCCATGGGACAAGACATCACTTGGGATTGATTTGAGCATCTTTTGACTTATAGATGGTGCCACCTAGTGGCAAAGTCTAAATTGGGTTTCTATATGTTAACTTGTAAGCTTCTTGTATAATTCAAACCAAACTAAATGTGATTGTTGCATGTGTCAAGACATCGCTTGGGATTAGTTTTGGCATATGTCGGGCTACAGGTGGTGCCACCTGCTGGCAAAGTCTTTATTTTGTTTCAGTATGTTAATTTGAAAACTTTGTATGGAATTCGCATCAAACTTATTATGAGTGTTCCATCTGATGAGACATCACTTGGGATTGATTTTGGGGTGCATTGACATACAGGTTGCGCCACCTGGCGGCAAAGTCTAAATTTGGTTTCTGTATGTTTACTTAATGGTGCAATTCCAATCAAACTTTATGTGATTATTCCATGTGACAAGACATGGGTTGGGATTAGTTCTGGCATACGTCGGACTACATGTGGTGCCACCTGGTGGCAAAGATTAAATTTCGGTTCTGTATATTAATTTGAAAACTTCTTGTGCAATTCAAATCAAACTAAATATTAGTGTTCCATGTGGTGAGACATCACTTGGGGTTGATTTTGGCATGTGTCGACATAGAGGTGGCGCCAACTGGTGGCAAAGTCTGAATTGGGTTTCTGTTATTACCTTGAAAACTTCTTGTGGAATTCAAATCTAACTAAATGTGATTGTTCCATGTGACAAGAGCTCCCTGAAGTAGTTTTAAAATTTGTGTTGGACTGCAGGTGGCGCTACCAGGTGGCAAGGCCTAAATTTTGGTTCTGTATATTAATTTGAAAACTTCTTTCGCAATTAAATTCAAACTTAGTATGGGTGTTCCATGTGACAAGGCGTCACTTGGGATTGATTTTGACGTGTGTCAACCTACATGTGGCGCCGCCAGTTGGTCTTAATTTGGTTTCAGTATGTTTATTTAAAAACTTCTGATGGTATTCGAATCAATTTGTATATGATCGTTCTATGTGACAAACCATCACTTGGGATTAGTTTTGGACTATGTTGGACTACAGGTGGCGCCACTATGTGGCAAAGTCTAAATTTTGGTTCTGTATGTTAATTTAGAAACTTTTGTGGAAATCGAATCAAACCTAGTTGGTATGATTGTTCCGTTTGACAAGACAGAGTCAGATATTCCAGGATGCCGTGTAGTATTTTGTTTGGTGTAGTTTTTGTCTAGACATGCTGTCACCTGGTGGATTCTGTTCAAACCCGATTTTAATATTCCATGTGACAAGATTTCTTCAGGCGTATATTGCGACTCCCTTGAGCTGTTGTTAAACCAGGTTTTCTCCTAACTGTCTACATTTCCGGTGAATAAATACCGCCCACCAATGTGCTCGGTCATCAAAATTTAACATTAAAAAAAACAGCGAGATTTGTAAAAAAAAATCGCACCAAGAGATATATTCCGCCCGTACGATCAACATGAGCGATCTGATGACTACAATAACAATATTTTTAAAAGTTTCGTAAAAAAATCTTCAAAGTGTAGCATGGCTTTTATCGCGTTCCATAAAAACAAGATTGACTCTTCATGGCTTAATATTTCGTGTGTCCTTATCCAACAGCTTTAATAAGTGCACAGTTTGAACACAATAATGGTCCGGTATTGGACTAGATTACAATTTTCAGTTCTGTCGTTTGGGCTAACGCTTAATATGAGGTCACAATTATCCATGAAAGACTTATCCAAGGACACCAGACATAGCTTAGCTCTTTATCAGTTTACCACCAATCTACATGTATGGAGTGCTCCATTATTAACGAGATAACAGTACTATAGTTTTTGTATCATCGGCATCAACAGCCAGACTGACAAGGTAAAACCATTACCGACAATAGTGTTTAACAAAGGATGGAAATAGCGTTGGTGATGCGCATAGTGACATTTCCGATTGAAAGCTGTCGATTGGCGTGTATCAGCCTGTAGATCGCAGTCTGCTCGGTCAACAACATACATACTGCATGAGAAAAACGGTCTATTTTGTTGCATTATTTGTGTAACCTGACTTGTGACTGGTCTTTCTTCTCAGTGTTGTTTATTGAGTGAGACCAAGTCGCAATTACCCGGAATGGCATTTGCTCATATTTTGGTAAAAATTCTATATTTGTTCTAATGTCCTATACATACACATTCATTTTGTAACCATTAGGTACCATCACGTACCATCACGATTTTTTTAACGCAGACTTGGAGCTTTGGGATAAACCCGCACCCTAACTGTGTTACCAGGAAGTGACGAAGGGGCTCTACTTTGCAGGTGCATCAAAATTTTAAAATGTGTTATGTAGGTCAACATAAAATTTAACAATTGTATTCATTTAAAAATGATTAAACTTGTTAATATCTTTATAATTTGTTTATGTGCTTGATTTGGGTAACTGGTATCTTTAACAAAGGACATCAAAGTATAGTCCCGGTGTATTTATACAGCTGTAATTTGTCTTGCTACGATCGTACAGTTTACGCCGTTTTAGCGAATATCACTACATTTATGCATTCAAAATGGTGCTAGGTTTATGACCAAGCCGGCTGTACGCAAGAGATGGAGGTAAGACGGCAATGGTCTTAATCAAATGTAGGTCTGAATAGATGTATAAAGTTAGTCGACGGTTGGCGGTAAGCGATTCGAGGGGACCAGTCATTATTTTAGGACTCTACTGCTAGTCAGGGGTTAAAGTTTGACTTTTTTTTTTTGCCTTTCTGAAGTCTTCTATTCATCATCTTGATAATGCAAAAAGTTTGACCAAAAAATGTAGTATTGTAGAATGTTTTTTATTAGATTTAAATTGTAAAATTTTGTGATTCACAGATTATGTATATCGAAGGGCGGAAGGGATTAACGAGATTATCTCACCTCAACTAACTACCACCAATCAATTAGCGAAAGGTCCAAAGATCAATGGCATGATCGTTGGGGATGTGTTTTTGAGCTGAACAGTAGACATGGTGAACAAATGAGTGTGGGTGGTAGAACACACATTTATACGGACTACTCACGCCTGCAATAGCACTCCTACTGTTAGTCATTAACACAGGTGAACGAAATCTGTGATGCCGATGTCTGTAAATTTTGGAGTTAAAACTGCCATTTAAAGACATTGTTTAAAAATTATGTATTAAAAAATTAATGCAAAAGATAAAACTCTATTTCGCCATTTCATTCAATTATAACAAAAACATGTTAATTAAATTTATTGGAGTAATCTT
Organism: Mopalia muscosa; assembly: GCA_031763545.1. Lineage (NCBI taxonomy): Eukaryota > Metazoa > Mollusca > Polyplacophora > Chitonida > Mopaliidae > Mopalia > Mopalia muscosa. Next base: position 13,273 of record JARFOD010133139.1, read on the forward strand.
GAAACAATCCCGAGTTCAATCACTTACATACGTTTAGACTGTTTTCTCTTGATTTTTGTGATTGAAATCGTTTATTTCTAGCAAACTATTTGCACTAAGTCTTTGAAATTTGGCACAGACAATCTTGAAGCCATTATCTAAAAAAAAACCGCCATGCAGTTTTTTTTTATATTTCTTTTCGTTTTGAAGATATTTAGCAAATATTTTTTTAAGGGCAGATTTTTTTTTTACATATATTTTTATCAATTGTTCAAAAACTAACTTGAATTTAGAAAAACCCTATGACGGCTTTTTAGTTTAAATACCGGTCTACACAGACATGCAAGTTTGGAGAAAAAATCTCAAACCATCTAATAAAAATAAAAGTTA
>JARFOD010133150.1:0-13640 GCA_031763545.1 Mopalia muscosa
CTTCCTCGGTCGATCGTAAGAGGCGAGAAAAGAGGCTGCTTTCTGTTGCCCTGGTGTTCACAGAACTAAAGGGTAACCGGAAGCAGATTTGTTTGTGATGTTCTGTATTTGTGTCCGTCGTCATATAAGGGAAATACCCTTGAGTACGACGTTTAACACCAAACAAACAAATCTAATTTTCTAGTGAACAGTGTGGACCCTAACCATAGATAAGATAGTGGGACTTAGAAAGCGGTTTCCTTCAACCATTGGGCAAGCACACAGTCTTGAGTGAATTAAATTCAATTACGATATATAACAAAATTAATATCGCCCTCTGAGCTGCATAATTGAAGAGGTACGAGGCTATTTCTTGGTTTTCCATCGTAATAAGGCAAAAATGACCATTCATTGTCATATAAGTGAAATACTCTTGAGTACGACGTTAAACCCCAATCAAACAAAACAAAAATTCTTCCTTGGAAGTACTCCGCCGTCATATAAATGAAATTAAGTTTTATAACTGTATTGTATAACACCAAACAATCCTGAAACCACTGTCTAATGTAGCAATGTGGTCTTCATATTAACTTGCAAACAAAAGGAAAGAATTGACATGATACGGATGTGCTTTTCATAGCCAATAACTTCCAAATATATTGTTTGTCTGAGTATGAAAATAAACCTCATACTGTCCGACTATTTGAACATTATGTTTTTACTTTCAGACTTATGGAGATTGCTGCTTGTCGATTCCCAGAGTTTTTTGACAATAATCAACTAAAGGAATTGTCAAAGAATATATTTGTCAACCAGGTCCAAAGTTGTGCCCAGCTCTATACAAGGTCAGCTTTTCAGTATGAAGTTAAATAGCACTCAATAAACATAACTTTGACAGTGTATAGTAGGTAACAACAAATATATGTGTATACATTACATTATTAATATTCATATTCACTTTCGGCCCCCTGAGGGAGCGGGTGGGCCATGGTCCTGCTGAATACTCCCTTGGCTTCCCGGTCGATCCTAAGAGGCGAGAAAAGAGGTTTTTCGCAGAATTAAAGGGTAATGGGAAGCAGATTTGTTTGTGATGTCCTGTATTTGTGTCCATGGTCATATATTAAGTGAAATACCCTTGAGTACGACGTTAAACACCAATCAAACAAACAAACAAATCATATTCACTTTCTAAATGACACAAACTCAATTAAAGCAAACCTATAAATTTGATTTCTTAAGCATTTTTATCGTTATAACTAATTTTGGAAGCGTTTTGAGATCGAGATCTGTTTAGGTACTTGTCTCTGGGAGTTTCTCTACAACATGAGCTGATTCATCATTTGTTATTCATCGACCTCCATGTGCCAGTGTGATCAATTTTTTAGTAACATAACAACGCTAATGAACAGGAGTACAGCGCCAATAATTGCCCAAAAGAGGGAGCAATGGTAAATGAATTAAAATAATTAAATACTCGGACATATACAGGATTTGCATGACCTGAGATAAGAGGAAGGATGATGACCAACAGGGAATTAAAAGCTGTACCTCAGTTATTTGGAAGTTAATAGTGTATAATACCAGTGTTGTTAAGGGATTCCTGATGGATTTCCTACTTCTATCTAACCCAAGGCGCACAACATTATCAGAAAAATGTGCCATGTTCACAATTGTTATAAAATAGCATAATGAGTAAATAAAATATCATTTCATTTGTAATTAGAGATGCTATAATTATGACGAGACAATTATAAGTTATATAATCAAGGTTTCATGTGAAACAAAAAGTAGTGCCGAGCATCACTCAGAGGTGAATGCCAAGTGAGCCTATGGTACTAGAGATTGCCCCTTTATGAGTCAGTCACAAGATGTGGTTCCAGCAATCACAGGGTGGTTTTTACAAGGTTTCACATCTGTGTTCTACAGTATTTAAGTAAGGCATAGAGTGATTTGGATAATCCTTTATGTAAATGAATTACCCTTGCACACGACGTTAAACACCAATCAAAGAGAACAAACCAGCCGACGAAGCAGAATATCAGTTTAGAACCATGAACTAAGATGTAATGTTGAGTTGGTCGACCAATGGTTGGTTTGTTTGTTTGATTGGTATTTTATACCATACTTCAACTTATTTCACTGATTTATTTTGAGCGGATATATGAAAATCTCTTTGCTGAAATGTCATCCTCTGTTTTACTCATATGATGGTGTATCGCCAACCCAATTGGTAAGTGAAACCACATGGCACATACACGGGAGGTGGGAGAGAGCTTCATGTTGCCTTGGTGCTCTCAGAGCCGAAGGGGAACAGGAAGCCGATCTGTTTGTGGTGTCTTTATTGTTATCGTCCTGTATTTGTCCCATCCTGTCTTTGGTTTCCTTCATCCAATGGGCTGACAGGTCGTCATATAAGTGAAATACCCTTGAGAGCGACATTAAAGCCCAATCAAACAAACAAACACGGCAACATACAAAGCTAAAACAATGCAGTTTAAGATGCAAAAATAAAGTCTAGCACAACAAATGGACTAAGCGTATTTCTGATGATAGCGGACGTTTGAGGGATCTTCCTGTTTTGCTAGTTCTACTTAAAGCTAGAGGGTAACATGAGGTAGATATGTTGAATTTTTTTCCCTACTTCTTCTGGTTGTCCTGTCTTGTAATTGTTTATTGATATTCAACATCAAATGCTTCAAACAGAGTGAATAGTCAACTAAAGCAGGGGTAGAAATGTTTCAAATTAATAGCTGGACATTTGTCTGAAGAACAGATTCTGAGCGGAAAAAGTTAATATCTTATAGGTTTATGGATTGGTAATGTATATGATGGTCCAACCATATGTCATATTATAGCAAACATGCTCTACTCCCTCCAATCAAATGGCAATAGCTTTATGGTTTTTGTCTGTGGATCAGTTTGACAAGCAGACGATGTGATTACAACACCAGAGATCATCTAGTTGAATTTTTCATATATTCTGTTGAGAATAAAAACCATTTAGTTGAGCTGAAAATAAGTAAGTGATGAAAGTGGATTAAAACATCTTCTATTACATAAATTTTTGTCTCAGACAAATGTTTGAGATACAGAAAAATTTACCGGACTTGCCCATAGCTGGACTTAGATACACATTTCGAGCCCTGTAAAATGAGAGAAGTAAAGTGATCAGAACCTCGGCAATGCTGGAGATACTCGCACTATTGTACACATTATATGGTCAACTACATGTATGTGTTGTGAAGATTTGAACAATGTACTGTCAAGAAACAAAATGTCCTCAAACAAATATTATATAGAGCTTGTTCGTATCATTGTACACTTTATGCAGAGATACGGTCAACTGCTAGTTGAAAATATTAGAACAACATACCAACAAGAAATGATTTTCCCTCAGTTAGATGAATTCTATACAGTGCTAGTTCTTGCTTTTGTACTACACCATCATGCAGAGATATGCTTAGCTACAAGTTGTGAACATTGGAACAACGTGCTAACGAGAAATGAAATTGTCTTCAGTTGTCTGTGCAGCGTCTGCGACAGTTGTTGGTTGTCATACAGAGCTGCATTTGGCACTTGATTTTGAGATAGGTTCAGAGCTGCATAAAGTTCGTCAGTATGTTCACAATTCATTTAACTTTTCAACTAAATGCAGCATGTCCGTCATGTAAGACATAATGTGTACGATGAATTTTAGTTCTGGGTTAGGTTTAATGCTTAATGACGTTAATGTAACCTTAAAACTAACCCTGATTACAAACGCAAAGCTGTCCATACTCCTAAAGGTGAACAAATGACTTATAATTAGTAATATTACAGTGGTGGGAATTAACTTTTTTTGTGACCAGACCAGCTAGGCCTGAAACTTTCACGAGTTGCAGGCCTGATTGCAATTTTACAGGCCTCTGGGGCCTGCGGGTTCCAAATCTACAGGACCAACAATAATTTGAAAATTTCCAGGAGATCTTTACCTTATGAACCTTTGCACATGTAGGTACATGCTTTATTAACCCTGGGTTCTAACACAACCATTCAAGACCAGAATGATTCAATGTACAGTGTGGATAATTTGTTTGTATTTTATTTAATTCTCACAAGCTTAACAAGTTTTGTGATTTCCGGCCGTTGTACTTTCTTAAAAATCATTAGTTTGGCATCCATACTGAACTAGCCTAAACTACACAGATCATCAACTTGGCAGGATTTTAGACCCTGTCTTACATTAAATGATACATTCATATTGTCATCTGTCAAGAATTCTCAAGTCGGAAATTGTCACATCATACATTACTTCTGGTTTACAGATGCATTAGTTCACACATATGGTCATAAAATCTACTGGCAGGTCAGGTCTGCATATCTGAAAATCTACAGGACCCAGTTGCCTGAAGCGCTATTACATTCAATCTACTATTAGATGACATCATGCAATGTTGTCTATCTCTAACCCAGTATTGGCGATTTAATCTGGTGTTAGCAGCTAATCATCTTTCGAGCAACTGTCCCCAGGGCCAAAGTTAGCAAAAACTACAATCATGTATGGGAAGTGTTGAAGAATTGAAGGAGCTATCAGAGTATTAGCAATGGGAGTTGTATTACTGATTTGAAGAGTTATGTCCCTTTGACTACTTCTGACAACTTTATTAGGTTCAGGATGTCGTAGAGTAGAGTTTCACAACTAAGAGGCACATGTTGACCCAAGAAACAGAGAGTTTAGATTAGAGTCTGTGGAGAACTTCCTTTGTAAACTTGAACATTTCCTGTGTAAAGTTGAAATTATTATATAAATAAAAAGCATGCAGAGGAAAAAAAACAAGAGTATATTTGATTACTTTTTGTGTATCCATCTTTTCTGTGTTTAAACTAGTTGACCTAATCGGAGGGTTGGGAGGGAGCTTCCTGTTGCCCTGGTGTTTTCAGAGCTATGTAGCAACATGAGGCCGATCTGTTTGTGATGGCTTTGCTTTACATCTTGTTTTTGCCTTGTCCTGTCTTTGTTTGTTCCCATTGGCTTCAAGGATTGTTTCCTTCAACAATCTGGTGCCATCATATGAGTGAAATGACCTCAAGTACGATATTAAACCCTAATTAATCAAACATACAAACCTAATCTGAAAGATTGGAAACGCTTCATATCTTGGTTGTGCTAGTGTCAATTATTGTTGAAATACACCGCAATCATGAAATACCTTTAAGAACTGGGTAAAACATCAATCAATCAATCAATCAATCAACCAATCAACCAATCTGAATGCTTTGTGCCCCTTAGGGTGAAGGCATGATGTGTCAAGCACATACAATTATTTTTACTAAGCATTTTACTAAGACATGTAATTAAAAAGTTTCAATATTTCAGTTGATAAAACCATTGTCAGAAATCAGAATTTCTGATTTTGTTTAATAAACCAAAATAAAGAAACCTTACATTTGTATCTTGTCGTTTCTCAGATTGGTGACTTGTGAGTGTGTTCCTTTATTTACAAATATTAGGTGGAAATCACAACAATGCTGTCATGATTCCCAGTACAACCTTTCTTTTCTGTTTTATAGAATTTTATTCTTTTTAGGTATGTGTTTTCTTTTGATGCCATCAATATTTTTACTTTCACTCTAATGATACAATAATATAGTACTGGGTTTTGCTTCATCAAATGTCTTATTAATCAAATTAAATATATTTATGAAACTGCTGAATCAAAAAAGAACTAAAAATAAGTGCAAAAAACAGTGTTTTTTTCTCTGTAATATGAAAAGAGTTTATTTTGTGGAAGCCTTCTGTATATCATGGATAGACAGAATAAGTAAAAACGTGCATACTGTGTTTGGACAGGGTCGACTTGACCAGCTCTTTTATTTTTCTAAAGGTCACTCTGTTTTTCTGGCAAATGTGTTAAACATTTTGGGCAATCTGCACCCAATTTGACCATTGGGTGTTAGTCTAATTTGTAAACTGTATATTTTCTCTGAAGGTCTATCTATAAGCAGTGTGTCTGTAGTCTGTGGTCTGGCAGTTATATGGTAAAGTTCCACCTTTAAAGCTCAGATAAGGTTTGTTTTTTGATGGTCTGTCTTTGAAAATAAAATCTAATGTCTTTGGTATACCTGTGGTTTTTATGTTTCTTGACTGCTGGATTAAAAAACAAAAACAAGTTACATATGTGCGTATGCACTTGAAAATTATCAAAATATATTTTTTGTTTTGAATTTTTAAGTGATTTACAGAGTACAACACCCTCTGTGAGATGTCAGATATTTGATTGGATAAACAAAAACTGCATGCTATTTGATTGGTCAGTATTGTCCATCTGATTGAGATGTTTTGATTGGATAAACATACAGGTTGATTTCTATTTCTGATATGAATCAACAGCTGTATTATCCTAGGAGCTAGCCTTTAAAATGGAGATGTCAATCCCCATATAGTTTTGAGTACATTTTGGAACAGTTTTGACAAAATTTATTTCTGATTTTTGTGTGTCTGGAAATCTGATCTAAAATAAATACGTAATAGAATCTGTCAAACTCGATGAATTGTGGTCTATGACCAGATTGTTATGAATTGTTGCTCAATTGTAATTTATATGTTTTTATTTCGTGGCTTTTAGGCTCAATAATTTTTATCTAAAATGGAGCTAAAAGCTTCCCATGACATGACAACAAGTTAAGTTATTTTGGTAAATTTTCAACAGCCGAAGTTTAGATATCTTTTAATAATTTTGGAGTTAGAGGGGAGATTTCTTGTTAAGAAAATAAACTCAGGGCAATGATTTGAAGAACAGACTGATTTTTTGCCATGAAAAACATGGATTTGTTTGTTTTTCGTATTTTTTCCACATTAGCAATTTAATCTTCACAGTTGCTGTAGATACCGCCTGCATGGTTGTCAAAACGATAGGAAACAGATGTGCAAATATGCAGACTACGTCTCACTCCCGATCTTGGATTCTAGTTAGTATGGTGTTAATGGGCCTAAATTCCAAATTATTTATTATACAAATCTTATAGATCATTTAACATCCACTCTTGATGTTGCAGACTTGCATTTCTCTCACAAGTACACAATATAGAAAAAAAAAGGTTATGAAATACAATAATTTTCTAATTCTTTGTAATTTTAATGTTCAGAAATTTAAACTACCAGCTAGATACAAGAATCTAATCTAACCAACAAATTAACGTCTTAACATTAATGTCTTTACAGACAGGTTGCACAATTGTTCAGTATCTTTAATGCATATAAACATGTTTAAGGCCCCATTTTAGTTAGTTCGTGTATGTGGAGATCCCATTTTTTTTTTACAAAATTCTTCTGTTTTTGACCAATTACTGGACAAAGAAGTTGTCATGAGAAGAGCGTGCACCTATTTCGTCCCTCTGGTTTAAGGGTGTTTAACATGATGTCGCTCTGACAATTGCAGGTGTGATTTTGACTTGGATTCCTCTTGGTTTTCCCACCATATTATTTAAATAAGGCAGAGTGAGAAGTGGACAATCCATCATAAAGTGAAATACCTTTCAGTCAGCATTCAATCCCAATCAAACAACAAATGGATATGCTGTGACATCTTGTTATTGTCTTCTCTTGTCAGTGTTTGAGGGATTATGTCTTGTCTTGTCAGTATTTGATGGGTTATGTCTTCTATTGTCAGTATTTGAGGGATTATGTCTTGTCTTGTCAGTATTTGATGGATTATGTCTTGTCTTGTCAGTATTTGATCGATTATGTCTTGTCTTGTCAGTATTTGATGGATTATGTCTTGTCTTGTCAGTATTTGATGGATTATGTCTTGTCTTGTCAGTATTTGATGGATTATGTATTGTCAGTATTTGATGGATTATGTCTTGTCTTGTCAGTATTTGATGGATTTTGTCTTGTCTTGTCAGTATTTGATGGATTATGTCTTGTCTTGTCAGTATTTGATGGATTAAAGTGCTTTTTTTCCTTAAGTTATTGAGATTATAGACCTTCATATTTGTGAACTTACAACAGTATAACATAAACCTGCATTAAAACAAACATATGAGTGGAATAACCTGAAGTTCTGTGTTTATATAAAACCCCAAGTATCAAATATTATCCATTTATTATCATTACCAGGAACATGTGTCATTTCATGAATATCAAACAGGTCATTGCTCGACTGAGGGACAAAGGTCCTATTTATTACAGGACAGAGATGAAGTGATAATCTATGATGATGGCATGTAGCATTGACAAGAAAACATATCCCATTACCGGAAATACGGACCACAGTACAGCTAAACATCTGATTTACATTAGTTTCATTTTATAACCGCACTGCTTTTCAACAGATTTTCTGCCGAAGTTATTTAAATAAATATAACATATGTTGTATGCAAGAGTTGTTTTATAATTTCTCATAATGTTTCTTCATCATGGTGCTGAGTCGAATCAAAACATTCTCTTTAAGGAAGAATGCTGTAGAACACAGCTGTTCGAATCGGGGAGAAACTGAAGAGTGAACAGGTCTAACTGATCACTTTAGTCTCTTCATGTTAATTGGGACGAAGTGTGTGTGGGGACGGGGGAGGGCTTTGGACATCTTTTCTCAGGTGAAAATTCTTCATTAGCAGATGGACAAGTATTAAAACTGTTTTGAAGTAGATGTGATTAAAAAAAAAATGAAAAACAGTATGACTTTAATATAGTATAAATGTTAAATAAGCATTAAAAATGAACTGTAAAAAAACAACTGAGTTTTAAAAATATGAAAAGCATATGTAAAATTGTGTCCATTAAAGATTCAAAATTTAACAAAAAATTGGCATCTATAATTTGATATCTTCAGTGTTTTGGGTCCTTGTGATTCATGATAGTTTATAAAATAAAAAGTTCATTAAAGATTCAAAATTTAACAAAAAATTGGCACCTATAATTTGATATCTTCGGTGTTTTGGATCCTTGTGATTCATGATAGTTTATAAAATAAAAAGTTGAAATAAGAATACAGAATTAATTCTAGTATTTTTCTGGGGTATTTTTGGTATGGGTATGGTATGGTCAGAGACCTCTTGACATTGAATTAAGTGCTAATGAAACTGTATAAAAGATAAAACTTATCTCCTTTAGATTTGGGACCAAATATTTATAACCCTGATCTGTCTGCTGGCACCACATGACTGGGTGAGGGGGTGGCCAGGGAATCCTTGTTTAGCCATGTGCTACAAATTATGGGCTGATCTGGTAGTGGAGGGTGGGATGGTAATTGGAGTTTGCTTGGCATTAAATTTTGTTTTAAAATTTACAGCGAATTATAGAGAAGAAAAAATGTGACTATATATCCTGATTGAGATAGTTGCAAATTTAAAAAATGTTATAGTATTTAATCTGAATTTTTTAAGCTCATAACATATAATAACATTGTACTTTTAGTTACACTGGGCCTTCCTCTATACTACTAGATTTAGTTTTGATCCCAGGCACATGCTTTACAATTTAAAAGATGAAATGAGAGCCACGACAATATGTCCAGGGTTTCAAAGAAAATAAAATAGTTTGATTCATTATTATGAATTTGATTTTTAAAAATCAAGTTCTAGATTTGGACACTTTTTCTACTTAAACTTAGAACCCTTTGGCTAAGGACAGTTTGTCTGAAGAGGTGCAATGCTGACTTAACTTAGCACTGGAGGAAAATTAACTTTCTGACAATATGGAAACGCTTCACATCTTGGGCTTAGCCAGAAATAAAAAGTATGATGTCCAGATTGATAATTTTGTCTCATTTTCTAAGTAACTGGATGTCAAATCTTTAACATCTCCTGCATGTTAAAGTTTCTTAAAACAGGGTATCCAAATGAGGACATTTTTTAAATCCCGGGTGTCCAAGGGAAGGGTGCACACCCCCCTGTCTTAGCTCCTGGTTCACATCTTGGTTTTGCTAGTGTCAATTATTGTCGGAATACACCACCGTCATATATGCGGAATAGTGTTTAACATCAATCAATCAATCAATCTGTAACATAGGATGGTCACTCTATCTTGATTGGTTATTGTCAGGTTTTGATCAGTATTTAACAATCACTGGCCCTTATTTTCATTTCTATTGTCCGCCATATCGAACTGCATATCCAGTGATGTGTGCGGGCCAAGTACTGCTTGAGTATTAATATAAGAGATGAGGAAAAGAAGTGTGAGGTCTGGGGTATTTATTGTTCTGACAGGACACCCCTCTGTATCTTTTCAACCAGGTCATGTCAAATATTTGGAAGGTCATTTCCTGCATCTCTGAGCCATCTCTTAATAATCTGGTCAGCACTGGTTTGGGAGGGGTTGGAATTGACTGGTGTTTAATACCCTGCTTACGGTTATTTATATATATCATGACCTCAGACTGCGGTGATGTACTGCAAGTCTTGTTCTGCCATTTGTGCCTTCCATGGTTCTACAATGTCTTGCCGTTGTATCTGTGGAACTTTCTTTAATCCACTTTATTCAACCACTTTGCAAGTATGCTCGACACGATGTTAGATGCGAAACCTATGTAAAGGGTATTCTTTCAAGTTAGGTGCAAGATTGGCTTTTCTCGTGTCACTTGCCATGTACATGAAGTCAGCCAGCGTGTTATCTTTGATATCATCTGATTTTTACCAAGAATAAATGATAGTAACGCCAATGGTGTACCTTAATTATTCTTGAAGGAATAATTATTGTTTAAAGACTTCCATAATGATGACTTTTCAAAGATATTAGGTCAATTATTGTTCCAACTTTTGAATATTTTTTTTCTTCAGATTAAATGACCTTGAAGCGGACATTATAAAGTTAAAGGTCAAGCTGGTTGTCATTGATTCTATTGCGTCACTGGTGAGAAAAGAGTACGATAACCGCGCAGGTGATAGTATGGCTGATAGAACAAAACTGCTCTCCAAACAGGCAGCCATTTTGAAATATCTAGGGGAAACCTTTTCCATTCCTGTAAGTATACTTCCATCTTGGCTTATGGAATTGTCAGCTCTTAGCAAGTTAAGAGCTCCATGCTTTGCTTGTCATATTGTAGTTGTATACAAATAGTGTAATTCTGAAAAACAATAACTTCATTTTGACTCAGTATTGCAGCATTTATTTGCCATCCTCACCTTTTGATCTCCTGACGATGGGATAATAAATGTTGAAATACTGATTCAAAATGAATTAATCGTTTTTCAGAATTACACTACTTGTGTATTGTGTTATAAGTGAAATACCCTTGCGTACGACGTTAAACACCAATCAAATCAAATCCTTAAAAAGAATTGGTCCAAAAAAGATTCGAGCTGAAATCCACCCATCCATGGCACAGCAAACGGGCTGCATTTTTGTGTGGCTTTTTTGTGTGATTACTACTACTCTTTGCATTGGTAATAAACAGCATAAGAAAATGATTAAATGTAAAAGTTTAATTAAAAAATAGAATACAGTACATACAATATTGTGCAGGAATATTGATACATGTATATAGAACTATCAAAAAAGTTTTACTGATTAAGGGGGATAACTCTTTTGCAGTGCTACTTACCTCCCTTTGATCAAAGGACATCTGTGTAGACACTTGTCTCCCAAGCCCCAGGTTTCTATTTATTTCTTTCCTATTTGCTCCTGGGTTTTTTGGCTATAGTACTTTGATGATGACATTTGTTTAAATCCCAGAATGTGTTTATTGTTTGAAAAACCTGTCAACGATTAACAGATCATTTCATTAATTTTATGCTTGTATTAGCCATTAATTTGAGGAAGACTAATAATGTACAGACTGTGAAACTGTGAAAAAAATGGAGATTGTTGATACTTAAAAAAGGACTAGTAGAGTGTACCACATAATTGGTAAGACTGGTTTTGTCAAATATGGTGAACCAAGCAATGTTTCTATTGATTGGTAAATTTCCAATCATTTATTGGTGAATCTATGATTTTTGTTTTGTTTTTTGTGATGAAACCAATCTCTTTTGGAGCAGGTTTACATGGGTGGTTTGATTACAGTATCTGTCATCACTTTGCAATTATTTCACAGTCAGTGTTTTTGCTTTGACCCCAAGACCAGAGGTCATAGGGCCAATAAGGGGTTTTATAGCTATGTTTTTGGCCCTTTCATTGTTTATCAGACCCTATAAATATCTGCAGTGTGTGGGTCTGCTGGAGCTGTGTCAACTCTTTATCTACATTAAATACCCTATTCAGTGGGAAATCTGTATTGGTTTGTAATAAGCACAGATATCTCAATCAGTCATTTCTACAGGCATCAGCAATTCAGGAACCACTTATTATATTAAATTAAAATAACCCAAATTTTCTCTAATTCATATTTAATGATAATATATATCAATAATTTACTGTTACTTATCAACACACTATCCAGGATGTAAACTTGTTTTGGAGTAATTTGAACTATTTATTGATGCTTATTTCAGGACAACAACAAAATTATATTATTATGAAAAATATGTTGTCCTCTAAAATATTTCCTGTTAGTTGACATTTTTATAAGATATTTGTAATAGACCAATTTCATTTATGGGCAATCACAATAAATTAAAACGATACTGCATTAATAATTCATACACTAATGCCTTGTATGTTTTATGTAAAAACATGCTCAATCAAATACTCTTGACTGAACACAATAAAAATACATAATGATACTAACAATTAAATTAATAAGGAACCTACATGTATACATATACTTATCATTAATTATATATTTTATTTAGTGATACGGACTTAATAGAAAATATGTCAATAATAATGTGAATATATGGTTATTATTTTATTTTTATATTGTTAAATTTTAGCTGTATTCCAATCAAAATATTATAAAAATTACAAGAAGATTTACAGTTTTTGATATCTACCCCCCCTAGGTCAGAGTGTAAACAAAGGATCAAGGCCTTATCAGTCTGTTATTGTTTATTATATGCTCTCTACAGATAACAGCCTTAACCTGACAGGGCTGATCTTACTCTATATGCCCCCCTGTACTGACCAATGACAGGCTGATAACAGCATTTATAGCCCAGCTGAGTGGTCTATAATGAAATAAGATTTCCCCTCTGTGGCAAATTATTAAATGATTCATAGTGTCTGTCTAGAACAGATCAAGTTTGAGATTTGTACAATAGATCACCCAGTATGAATCAAAGTGATGATTATACCTTATTAAAGAACCATACAAATACAATATGATGCATTCAATCATACCAAAATGTTGGCCAATCTGCCTGCTATGTAATTGTTAAGTTGTAATTGGCCTCAAACTTTATAAGACATAAGATTGTAAAATAGCAGTAAAGAACTGTTACTTTCTGGCTTGAGGCATGTCATAAAGGAGTATATATGTGTATCAGCATATTGAGAAAGAGCCATGACTTGTTACTATCAGGGTTTACCTTAAAGGGTTATAAATCAACATAGAGAGAAAGGTCAATGACTTCTTTCTTTTGTATTTGAGGCTTGGCTTAAAGGGGTATAGACCTGTATGTGCAACAGGTTACTAAAAGGTCTTAGATCAGCATAGAGCAACTGGTTTCTTCCTGACCTTAAGCTTGTCATGAAAGGTTATAGATCAGCACAGGGCAACTTGTTTCTATCTGACTTTAAGCTTGTCATGAAAGGTTATAGATCAGTATGTGCCAACTTGTACTTCCTGGCTTGATGCTTGGCACAA
>JARFOD010133161.1:0-13639 GCA_031763545.1 Mopalia muscosa
CTCATTTGGACACCCTGTTTTAAGAAACTTTAACATGCAGGAGATAGGAAAACTGTCAAAATCGGACACCAAGTTATATGAAAAGTGAAGCAAAATGACCATTTTGGACACCCTACTTCTGATTTCTGGATAACCCCCTGCTTACAAGAGGGAATGCCATAGACCTACTCAATGGGTGAAAGAAGCCAGGTTGTCCCTTTGGTCAGACAATCAGGGAGAAGGTAAGCGCTGCTAACTATTCCACTGACATAGGGTCTAAAAATCTATTAAATCAAGGCCGCTTTAGCATAAGAAAAAAATAACCAGTTTTGAAGCCATTATAATACTTTTTTTGTGGTTTTATCTTTTGCCTTGATAAATATCTGCTATATCTGTATGCTGTAGCCAAAAACCTCATGGGGGACAATTGTGCAGAAATTTATTCCTAAATATAGTGAGTGTTTTGAAGTTGACTAAATGGGCAATTAGTAGATACTGTAGCTTTACAGATGTATGCCTTGGTTTGTCTCCAATAAATTCCATGTTGTGTGTCTTGGGAACTAGTTACAAGGCTACATGAGCTATTTGCCCTGAAGGCCAACATGCGGTTGTGTTGTGACTCTAGGAAACTTAACTCCACTTTAATCCAGCAGTAATGAGTTTATGTAAGCCAACAGCTGTTAAATAGCTTGGGGAATTTGTGAGAAGGAAGTTCCCTGTCGAAGTCCAAGACGACAGTACAATTGGATTTAAAGCCTGATTAAATTACACTGGAGACAAGTAGACTATCCTGGTCTTGTCTATAGACCCATCCATCACTCCTTTTCAAAGATGAAATCACATTAGGCCGAGTACAAGTAATATTGACAACCAAAAATTTAACCTGTGTAATATAGGAAATTGCTGCAAGTGGATGAACTTAATGTCCTCTGATGAGCCAGTGATGGCTGCTGTTAAAATATCAGTAGGCTTTTAACCTGCCAATCAAGTGTCATTTTTATTGTTTGATGAAAAGTCTTTCAATATAGTTTTCAAGGGGCAAAAATGGCTAAAACTCCAGTACTGCAAAAAAAAAAATTTAAAAAAATGTCCAAGACTTTCAAGGATTGTACGAACCCTGATGTTGCCAATGACAACCATATAGTTACTAGGCTTGGTCTAGCTTAAGAGAACAGACAAATTCAACACCAGGTTCCATTCCAATCGACTAAGACAAGAGTCGGTCTATCAAGGATATATTAATCATTCAGGTAAACCTCTAAAAAAATAAAACTTCCTATATATTCCAGTAGGCAGATATAAAGGAGCCTTTTTGAAGTAACATAAACTAAATTGTATAATCAGAAGAAAGCAGTATCACAACTTTGTACAATGTTATTTGCACATACAAGAAAAATATGGAGAAAAATAAATTGTAAACTTCATATTTGGGGGTCCAAATAAGTAACATGTTTTTTGCAGTGCATAAAGCAATTTCATTACATATACTATTTATTCTAGCCCCAGGTTACAGCAGATTTATACACCTACAGTACATAAATATTAGTAAATGGCTAATAGTTTTTTGGGGGGTCAATTCCATTCAGAGACCAAGGTGGGATAGGGGAAAATGGCCTGGTTATTAAGTTCTTGTAAAAACAAACTGGGTAAGTAACAATTGGCTAAAGTATCCTCAACTATGGTGTTTCCGAAACGGAAGAGGATTTGCTGTTCTACATTAAAAACACTAACCCCTAGGTTATTATTTTAGCGTAGGAGCAGTTATTAGTTCAGAACCCAGCTTGAAGTCCCAGAAAACAATAGCTGTAGTTGGATAACACTTGACATAACCTAGTTCCACTTCTGTAGGAATGTAACAATTATTTACACTGACCTACATTGTAACTATTGTGCTTTGGGGCAAGGGCAGGGTAGATGGAGTGTTCCAGGGTTGACCTATACCCTGGTATTACAAAACCACCAGGCACTATCCTTGTTTAAATGTGGTCGATTATCACAACTAATTAATTTTACTTTCAAAACAATTAAAATATATTTGTTTTGAAGTATGTATATAAACACAGGAAAATCTATCAAACTTGGATTTAAAATGTTACTTTTGTTGTATTATTTAGATGTAAAACCCACTTGACCTTGATTTTAAAAATTTAACTAAAAATTAAGATTGCAATATAGCACTTGTGCAATGTGCTCACATATATAAAAATAATTCTAGACTTTCAGCCAAAAATATTCGATATAATGAAAAACAAGGCGTGGAATAAAAACTATAGATCCCTGAATGTACATATCTAAAATTCAGGAAGTAAATTCTCTCTAACTCTTAGAACACTTTAACAAGATACCAGTTCAAATGATCTCCTGCAGCTTCATCCACAAAATAAAATACTGAATTACATCTGTTTCAATGACACAAGGTACATGTACTTCCTGCATGAAGCACATTATATTACATTAATATTTTTTTATTTTATACTCATAGCACGGATTACTAGTCCAATGGTTAGAGAAATCCTCTTCACAAGTCACTATGGACAAGAATTGATTGATCAATTGGAATTTTATGCCTTGTGGGTATTTCAATAATCGGCACTAGCACAGCAAAGATGTGAGGTGTTTCCATAATGTTGGTTTGTTTGTTTGATTGGTGTTTAACGTCATACTCAAGGGTAATTCACTTATATGATGAAGGATTGTCCATTTCACATTGTACACAGCCTTATTACGGTGGAAAACCGGAAGAAAACCTCGTAAAACCACCCCCGCGATTGCCGGAGCCACAACATGTGACTTGCTCATATACCTGATGGTCGAAAGGCGGACCCGAACCTGTAAACAATAAAGAGAAGCATATTCAGTTCAGGAAGCGCACTCGCTACCACTGAGCCACGGCTGCGGGCCTCCATAATGTTGGAAAGTTAATTTTCCTCCAATGCAAGGTAAATACAGCCTTGCTACATAGGCTTATGACCGATGATCACAAATTTTTATCCCAGTAATGGCGGTGAAGTTCTACTTACTTTTGCATGACGACATCTTGGTAGATAACCTGATCTAGTAGTGTGAAGTTAGGAACATCTAACAATAGAATGTTGCCACCCTCTGTCCCCAACAGTAACATCTCCTCGTTGGTACTCAAACAGCAGGCCGTGATGCTCTTCATTTTGCTAAGATGGGAAAGAATGTTTAAGTTTTTAATTTGTCATCAATGTATCAATGTGAAATATTTCCCTTTAATTGAAAAAGAGTACTTACAGAAACAAAATTATTTTAAAAAATCAAAAGGTAGTAGGTATCAAAAAGTAAAAAGAGAACAGGAATGGGTTATTTTATTATGTTAAAAATGAACTTAAGACAAGAAAAACAAAAATGGATTTATTGGCGTTTTACACTGTGCTTAAGGGTATTTCACTTATATGTGGGTGGAATATTCCAACAATAACTGACACTAGCAAAACCAAGGTGTGAAGCATTTCCATGATGTTGGTAAGTTCATATTGCTTCAGTGTTAAGTAAAGACAGTAATGCTACTCTCCAAACAAGCCAGAGGGCACACAAATGAAAATTACTCAAATTACTAATGTATTCTCAGACAAAAACATTTTATTTACCTGGATTCCAGATTATAAGACTTGACCTCTTCAATAATGGAGGTGTCTCCCTTTTTATTAATCTCCCAGAGATGAACACTGTTGTCGCTGCATAGCGATATCAAACGGCCCTGGCAACAGATACAATAACTACAGCAACTGACTTTCTAGGAGTCCATATATACATTATAATGTTGTATTTTTAAACATTTGGAGACAGATTTATAACATATTTCATTGTTGACCAACTGGGGTTATATAACCAATAGTCGACAGACTGACTCTTGTGAATGGTAAATTGGAGTAGGATTAGGGAGCACACACGCTACCCCTTAGTCACGACTGCAGGCCTCATGGGCAAGAGAAACAGGTTTCATTGGTGTTTGATAAAAGTAGTGCACTCAAAGTTAATTCAACAAAAATAACATTACCTAATCTACCCACTCATTGTTGAAAAAAAAAAAATGTTTAACCCAATATTTCATGCTTTTGTAGCCTAAAATAGTCCATTGTTAGAATGAACAAAAAATAATCAAATGTCTTAATTACACAACCATCATCACTTACCTGTTCTTTCAGGAAGAATAGTTGATTAACACCAATATCTTTCTTGTGCAGGCCACTCATTTCTACTCCTGGGGCACCATAACTTTAGTACGTCAAGGAATTTATTGTAGTCTAGTTCACATTTACAATTAATACTTATACCAAGAAACTTCTCGGTCTTTGGACAATTCACAAGTTATGATTGGTGTTTTAAGCCATTCAAAAGGTAGAGAATGGATAATCAACAAAATGTACACAACCCATACAATCAAGCTTTTAGCTATTTTAGATTAATTGATTGGTGTTTTAAGCTATGCTTTTGGGTATTTCACTTATATATGATGGTTGTGTATTCCAACAATAATGGACACTAGCACAACAAAGCTGTGAAGCGTTTCCATAATGGTTCGTTGAGGCCTGCACCAGCCAACCTGCCCTTAAGACAGCTAATGAGATTGTAACTTATGAAAGTTAATGTTATTGTAAAATTAATCTTTAATTCACAAATTTTACCAAACCATGAAACAACATATTTTGTTATTTGGAATTTAGTGTCCTACTATAGTGTACTTCTTTGGATGAAACCCACAAAGAAACCATGTTATAATCAGCGATATCCATCAATCCAAGATGAGCATAAAACTTTAAAATATACATATGGCTAATACATTTTAGGAAGTTTATTGGTCCAGTGTGCACGCAACTAAATGGTGGTTCATTCCACCAAGGAACAAATATTTTTAATAGTCAACTTTTTTTTCCCTACAGGCTCTGTTGATATTTGCTGACTGAAAGAATTGATGGCCATATCTCTAAAATTAGTTTGTGTTTATCTTTCATGTTATGTGTATCCAACATAAATACAGCATGTACAATTCACCAAAAAATGCAGGGTAGGCAACTTTGTTATGTACATATACAAAGAAAACATTACACGAATATTAAGTGACTTATACGGTGTCCTTATAATAGATGCGGGTGTCCTTATAATAGATGTGTATTGAGTATTCAGACGGCTGATGCATATATGTTTAGCAAGTGCCCGTGTTTGGATATTAAAGAAGCCTGTAAATAAAAGACAAAGGAAATAGCTAAGCTATTATACAGGGCTTAAGACTTAATTTGTGCCCCTTAGGCTACCACTACATTGTACATGCATACACCTGCTCTTGCTGATAAGAGCTGTAATGTTAAACAGATGGAAGCAAAACTGATAATGCACTGACCATGTATATAGTGAAGCCTTCTCCTTTGTTCATTTTATTAACCCAAATATCCCTCGGCTATTATTCTAGATTGAATGTTTGCTATCTCTACTGGTCATCAATAAATTATCAGAACATAAAAGAATAAACAAAAATAATTAGTCTACAGACAACATATTGATAATAATTGATTAAAAGTAACCCATAATTATCAAACAATGGAAAAATAACAGTTGTGCAAATTTGTCATAAGTACATGTAACTACATTTTATATTTTATTTTAAAATAGGCTGTTTTAAGCCATACAGCAAGCATAATCAGCCTTATCATGATCTTAAATAAATTGAATTGTAAAGTCTGCTTGTTTGTCAAACGTTAAGTGCCCATGTATCTTAAAGTTTCTGTAAAAAACTAACTGATAGCAAGCTCCTTAGACAGTTTAAATGTAAAATATAAATGCCAATTAACTGAATGCCTAACTTCCTGAACTAATCATCTTGCTCCCCCTTTATGATTAAACTAGTCTAGCATGTAATTTACCATGCATGAAAAATCTTAACCTTACATACAGTAAGCCCGGTAAGATGCTATATACCTATATTAACCTCAGTGTATGTAATAATAATATAAACGTCCTTGTTTAAGGTTAATCTACACCCCGATACAATTCTAGTTTAAATAACCTCTGTCCTACAGATTTCTCCCTCAACAAAAGCAGCAAAAGAGAAAGCGGGGTTCTGTCGCATTATGTCAATTCAGTGAAATTTAATTTAAAGATTATATAGTTCCAAAGACAGCTGAACAATACAATGTACATGTAAGTAATCCAATACAATACTTTAATTTATGTCTATTTCACTAAGGACGACTGGGCTGTGGAGATGTTGAAAGTTTAGCTCTTGTCTGTTCAAAAGGTGAGGAAAACCACCAATCACAAGAAAGGATAAAGAAAGTCACTGTTGGCCCTTAGCCTTGAAAGCACCATGTAACAACATCTTCATGTCATCAATACATTTGTGTGTCTTCCTAAGAATCGATTCTACATTAGTATTCGTCCTTTTTTATTGGAAGTCTGCATCCTAATGGGAATTGATTTCTGCAAATGTCCTTGATCCATGCAGAGGAAGTATTTTTTTGTTTTTTATCTTCGTAACGATTTGAGATCACTTGATGGACAAAAGGACTTGCATCCTATATGTACCTGGTTACAGCTTCTCAGCGCTAGACAGGCCTGCTATATTGTACATGTATAAATCAATCAGACTATGCTGTAACCCTATTAACGCTAGCTATCCCTGATAGATTAGCGTTACTGCAGTGTACATGGGAGTGTGTACAGATTACCATTATCACATTACTACTTAGTTAGCATCCAGACCCCTAGTCTGGGCATACTGGATATGAGCCAGTTGCTGGAAAAACTAGTCAGTAAAAGATTAAAATTGCTTATATTGGATTACAGATAGACCTTCAACATGGTATGATGTCATCTAATAGAGGTTTAAATTTAATAGGGCTTCTAACCAACAGCCTCTGGGTGATAGGAAAATAGAGATGGATAGACATTTATGTAAAGTATGAAATACTTGCTTCATGTGTGTTGTAAAGTACATGTAATGAACATCCATTGCACGGTAATAAAAAAAACACCACAGCCTGTCATGAGTATATAATGCCCATAGCAGGAGGACTTTAAAATCAAACCTATATAATATCAGTAAATAAATAATGCTATATTAGTAAATTAATAAGTTTACTCACAATTTACAGTTTAAACTTTGCTTTTTATTCATACTCAATTGATAATATATATATTTTTTTCAGGTATTAAACTAGGTAAAAAATAAGTGTAGCACAAAGGAGGGGAAAAATGTCAGTTGTCTAGATTATTTATTACTGTATGCAGTAATGACAGGCCTATGCCTACACACATCCTGGTCCCTGTATTTAACAGATAACAATACTGTATACATGTGTAGAAGATAGTAAGCACCAATGATAGAGTACTCTATAGAGTCTGTAGTCAATGAACATGTGGGGTGTATTGGGGATAGAATGTGGCCAGACAGTTGTATTGGCATGGATTTTTTGTACTAATAATAGAAACTGGCCAGCTTATATTGGGGTTTGGTGAAGATGTGGGGCTTTGATAATGCATATGGCAGGTATAAAATAAAATTCAAAATGCAGAATATTTATTCCAGGGGACACGACATGCTGGAGAAAACGGCTTGCTTGTACAAGACTGGACAAGTCTATAATAAAAGAATGTACTAAGGAAAAAGGTCAAATCACACAATTTTCCATGATACAGATTCCATTTTCATAGAACAATTTATGCAAATGTAGCATTCTGTACAAAAAAAATCTCCACCGAAACAACACAGGCACCAAGTGAGAAAAAGGTAGTCTTCCAATAGATATCGTTCAGGTATAAAATTTCAAATTTAAATGTCAAGCCCCAGATTTCCTGCTGGTATAACAATATTGAGTGTCAGAGGCACACTGCTAGCAACTTGATTCTTTCCCAAAAAATTGATCACATTTCTCTATAAATATATACTCTGTCAGGTTTATTACAAATTCAACAAAAAAGGCTAACCTGCACCTTATTTTAGTATAAAAAATTTAACTCAAATTCTTTGTCATAAATCTTGAACTCGTGCATGCAGACATGCAGGACAATAGTAAAACTCCTTGTTTTCTAATTTTATTGGAACCGATAACCAACTGGTCAAAATGTTGTTTTTTGACCTCTCAAAATATTCCTTTATTTAAAACCCTGAAGGTATCTTTATGATTTAAATTCAAGTAAAACATTAATAAAAACAAACATTAAAAAAGGGCAAAAGCAGACTGAAGTAAAAATTCCATTAATTATCCATGTCAATGGAGAGAGTATGTACAGTCACACATGGTTCCGTTACTCATTCCACATAACTGACATACTGTAAGTCCGCATACTAAACACTAAGGACAAAACAAAAACATGGTTAGAGTAGACTTCATTCAGGTCCTTCCTAGCACACCACCATTGTTAGCATGCCTCCTATTTGCTTGGTCCGAAACAAAATTGCAAAAAGTCAGCAAAATGCACAAAATGTTAAAGGTTATAAAACTTCGACCTAGGAGAGAGTTTTGTATTGGGAGAATAGAGAGAAACAAAAAGTCAGAATAACATCATTTTTTGGATACCACAAAAATGGTGTTCAAATAATTCAAAAATTGCCTAGAAGAGCAAATATTACAATTTTAAATAATTTTAACTATTTATATTATAAATAAGTTCATAATTTTTTATTTACAATTTCCCTTTTAACTTGCCCTCTGGGCCAGAGCTCTGGCTAAGGGCAGTTTGAGGAGTAGCAATACTGTCTTCACTTAGTACGAGGAAAGTTAACTTTCTTACACTATGGAAATGCTTCACATCTTGATTGTGCTAGTGTCAATTATTGTTGGAATACACCGCCCATCATATTTTTGTTTGTTTGATTGGTATTCAACTTATATGATGACAGATTGTCCACTTCACACAGCCTAAAAACCACCCTCGCTATTCCCCGATTATATAAGTGAAATACCCTTGATCATGGCGTAAAATACTAATCAATCAATCATGTTCAACTTAATAAAATATCTGCTTTTGAGTATTATTTTGAATCTTAATGCAACAATAACTGACTACATGTGCATAAACTCCAATAGCCCAATCTTAATTTCCACCTACATTCATCATGTTAATACATACTGTACAACTGCTCTTGAACAGGATGTGGTTATGCTTACAGTGACAAGTCCATATTACATAATGTTAGGGCACACCAGGGAGTCCACTAACACAAAACACATTTACTTACATGGAACCAGAGAAACCATGTACATAAAATCTTTATATGAATGATGATTACTGCCTTACTTACTGGTTATTCATTTGTTTGATTGGTTTGTTACTGTTGCAAAGGTAATGTATTAGAAAAATAAAGAAAATTGTACAAACAGTCTTCCACTGTAAAAACAAAACTAGGGCAGAATTAAGTTTGAGGAAGAATAATTTGGTCTTTATCCCATCCGAATCAGCTGTTATGCAGAACTCGAACAAATAACATGAAATCGGTCGAGAAATTGGAAATTTATTGCCAAAAAAGTAGGACAAATCAAATTGTATAAAACTGATCTATCACAGATGAAGTCTTTATTAAAAGCCCTTTATGTGTGCATTTTGTCAACTTGTGACAAGATGACATTTGCTAGCATACACCCACACAGGCCTTTGGAGTAAGGTTATTATGAATCTAGGGGAGGCTTAACATGCAGAAGTAGTCGAACCTAGGCTGAAAGTAACATTGATAAGTCCAGATTGTTATCTATAATATCCTGGGGGACTGTCACATTATCTGGACATATGTTTCTGGTTAGACTCCAGCACAGTGATGGAAGAAATATAGGAATGTACATTGGAAATCGGACACCCCAAACTGGGATAAATGTATAGTATAAGTGTATTAGCTGGCTGATTCAGTAGGACAGCTAGACATAACCATGCCAACCCAGTAAACCAGGCTGTTAGAGGGTCACTGACTGATGGGGCGGGGACCAGCCATGTAGTTGAGTGCTGTTCCAGTCTCTTGAAGCAAAATATAAGGAACACTTTGCCCAGTTCTAATATCCATTACAAATCATACACAAATCTTAAAATCTGATCATAAACCACAATAGGATTATGAACAGTCTAATGTCAATACAATTTGCCCTGTTTAATATCAATTACTGGTAAAGTAGCGTTTAAAACACAGAAAAATATTTTGATCGATTATTTAAAACATCAAGCTGTGGTTTCAATCAATTATTGATATTTGATGGACAAGTCAAACAATTTTGTTTGGTTGACAAATTTTGATCGGTATTCAACAACCACCCACCTTTATTTTCACCGGTTAACTAATCAACCTCCCTGAACAGGTACCACAAGATCAAGAAAAGTTTACAAATAATTTGACATAACATACAGTATCTGTAGTCTATTAGATTATATCATGGATTTCCTGAGCCAGAGTGTAGTGTGTCTACATGAGCCTCTATTGAAAATTTAATGTTCCTTGAGTGGTAAGTAAAGAAAGCATAATTATGTTAGGAATATATTGCCTTACGCCAGTCCTATAACAAACGCCAAAAATCCTGCAACAACATTTACTGTTAAATGGATGACCGTGCATTATTATTTTTTATATCTTTACAGCCCATATTTTCTAAGGGGATAATTACAATAATTATTCCCTAAATGGGTCATTTATAGTAGGTTACCACCACCCAGCATCTGTATCAATGGAAGGGTCGTGACCCCAGCTGAGCCAGTCACAAGCATTTAATCACAATTATTAGAGCAATTGACATTGTTGAGAGCATTTAAAGGATTCTTTTTGAACAGGGCCAAGTGTCATTCTGATGGAAGGGGTGAGATTTCAATGGGCTTTAAATACCAGAGTAACAAAACTGACATAAATTGTTAGCAATTCTGCGAGTGGAATCTGTGGAAATGTTAACTTGCTGACATTTAGATTAGTTGCATAGCCGTTACAAGTGCAGACTAATTGGGTAAGTGAACTCAGACGGAAATCACACAATTGGTAAATGCTGCCTCCCTACACGTTCTACTCAACACAGGCTCCACTCTAGTTAGATGGACCAGCATCCCCATCCAAACACATGGAATCCAAAACGGATTAGTTATTGTATTTGACCACAACTCTCTTCATACAATGCAAATGGACAAATTTTATTAACAGATGCTTTTAATAATGACATTTGTATCAAAGTTGCCTCGTAAGTGCATATCTGCAGCAAGTTTCTTTTATGTGAAAAGGGCAACCATTTGGTAGAACATCTACAGGGATCAAAATTAGCACTCCTCCAAAGGTCCGAATCTAGTAAGAGGTCATCTGATGGACTAATAATTTTACTAGTCCAGTAACTTTTCAAATTTATTACACTGCTTTTAATTTTCATATTGCTGACCAGGAAAATATTTTACTGGTAAACAAAAATATTTTACAGGTAAACAACTGTTCAAAAGTACCTGTCTGTGTGACCAGGAGATCATTTTAGCAAAATGATATCCCTATTCTTGTAACTTCACAAAGTGAAGTATAACAAAAGATGGGCTAAGTATTTATCTGTTTAATTGGGGTGCCCACTGAATTTAGGGGATAACAATTTTCCCTTCCTATCATAATTAGATCAGGGAAAATATTTAGTGAATTAAACCTGTGTCAATAGGGACTCTGTACAAACACAATAGAGTAAGCAGAGTGTATTAGCTATCAGTAGAAGAGATCTGATAAAGCTTTACAACTGTCAAATTCTTTACAAGGGAGCTCAAAATGTCAAATAGATCCAAGTAGATATTTATGAATAAAGCGGCCAACTGATACACAAGACTGCACAACCTAGTCCATCAGCAAGACTTTATAGTGAAAGGCTTCTGGGGTAACTGACTAATATTATCTCAAACCTTATAATGAAACCCCCATGAGCACTAGATAAAACTGAATGAATAGTGGGAGTCGCATATTTGCACAATTTGATACCACGAAATGATACAACAGGAAGGCATATACAATGTAACATGTTTGGGTGAACACAGATTAGTCTTTGATGACTGGCTTTTTAGGCGGGACATCAACCTCTTATGACTTGAGTTGAGTTGTACTAGTTCTCACACGGCTACATGAACACTGATGTGACAATCCTGTCTAACTCGTTTTTAAAATACAATATAAAGGTTAAAAATTACAGCCTAGCCCCAGTTAACTGAAGTTATTGAGCAGGCCAAGCTCACATATGTATGGGAACGCATGCTTTTATATAATGTGTGGAAGGGCAAGGAGATTTGAGACATGTCGAGTGAAAATTATAACTTATACCTCACGTAAGAGAAATTCATCCATCATGACTTAACTCACACTATGGTATACTGTACGTCTAATTTTCACATAACTCAGTCTGTCAAACTTTACTCTTTTTCTTGATTTTTCTTCTCAGGAATGTTCTTGCAAGTGTAATTCCATCCCATTTGCACAGTATGCCCCTAGTTACACTTTTTTAAGTTAGAAACACAACACCCGGCTACAAAATATGAAACTCAAACTTTTTGGGCTCCCCCATAATTAAAAACAGAGAATCCAGGTCTGTAGTTTTAATCTGTGATATTTCTGTATTTATATAAACGTGTATCATAATTAAGGCTTATGTTTTTCTATCAACAGGTCTAATTTATTTGTCTTTAAAGCCATGCTTAACAGTATTTCACATCGAGGACAGACTATACTGTGTACAATCAGAAATTTGCGGTTATCTTTTCTGACATAAACTTAAAATCGGCACTCTAAAATATTGTAAGATAACCTAACTTACATTTGTATTTTCCCCTGGTTTGCCGATTGTAAAAATACATAAATGTGCCTTGGTGGATTAAAAACAAAAAAATTTGTTTTAAAAAATCTTCATTGATTATCGGATGTTCAATTTGTCAAAATATGTAGCAAAAGGCAAATTAAGATGAAAAAACAAATAATTTGGGAAACCTATAAATCGGTTCACCTAAATTAAGTTTGCATAGCCATAGGGAGACCCTGTTCTGTCTGTTCTCCCCAATAGCACAAGCGACTGAGGCCTGTACAACCCTAATGTTTGCTTTACAAGCGCTCTATTTGATAATGAATGATCCTGCAGTCCATTACCAACAGTATACATGTATTTTATTGTAAATACATCAACATGCCTGTACCAGTGTGATTAGGCTACTTTTTAGAAATATATATATAAATTCATTCTACTGTCCTTACCCAGAGGGTGCAGGTCCAAATGAAGCTGTGGGAATTGTTATGTATGAATTTGATTTAAAGGTTTCCTGGGGTTCATTAACAAGCTTGAGGCTAGTCATTTATTTGCTGACATGTACAAATTGTTACAACACTGACAGCCAGTTGTACAATGAAACATGAAAGCATAGAACAAGTCAGGTTGCTTTCTATGACAGAACATATGTCAGTGTCCCTAAAATATGACTTCATACACAAGTCCTAAAATAATTTATACTTTAAGTAAAGTATACTTTAGGCCATCCTCAATAATATAAATGTTTCCCCTGACAAGAGTATGGAAAAGTGGCTAGTCAGGGATTTTTAATATATATTTTCTTTTTTGTTTGAAGCAGTGTTATAGAGCATTATGTCAGATAAAAAGATTTATACTTGTTATTTTAGGGGGGGGGGGGGGGGGGGGGGGGGAAAAAACTAAATAATTATGGATGGCAAAAGATA
>JARFOD010133172.1:0-13639 GCA_031763545.1 Mopalia muscosa
TTCGTTATTTTGGAATAACACTTTCTTAGTTAGAACATATACCTGTTCAGAAAATTTTGTAGGTTGAAACCCGTCCGAGAATCAAACCCACGACCCTCAGAGTTAGGCACCGAATCGCCAGCAGTAAATGCAGGCTACCTAGACAACTCAGCCACCTGGCCACCCAGGTTCCAACCTAGAAAATTTTCTGAACAGGTATATGTTCTAACTAAGAAAGTGTTATTCTAAAATAATAAAATAACGAAAACACAATTGGTAAGTTTGTCTGATTGGAGCTCATACTTCAGGATATTTCACTCACATGACGACATCCCAGCCCTCAACCTTCAACACCACCACAACAAACAAAGACAAGACAGGACAAATACAGGACAATCACAGGATGTAATACAAAGACATCCCTAACAGATTTGCTTCATGTTGCCTCTTAGTCTGAGGGCAGAAGGGCAACAGGAAGCTCTGACTCCACCTTACCCCAACCTCCAAGGTTATTGGCAGCAGTTATATATTGTAAAGGGTCCAAATATCATTATTTTTTTAGAAAGAAAAAGGTTTAAATATTAAATCATTGAAATTTCAGTAAGTTTATTTCAGGCTGTGCAAGTAAATTTTTATCCTTTATTTAACCTTGCACTGTTAGCAAAGACAAGAGAAAAACTTACCAGTGAGACAATATCCAGTAGAAAATTCACCAATGTACAGAGCTCAAGAAGTGAGGGTAACTCTTTCGAGTTAACTGACATCTCTTTACCGCTTTCTTTTTCAGATAAAGATACACAAACAGCTTCAAAAGTCTTGGCAATAAAATCCCAGATAAAATATGGTTCAAAAGTTCCAAAGAGTAAATTGGCGGTTTTGGTCAGTTCTATCTTTACTTGGTTATCTGGAGAACTTTGTCGTACTTTGTTGGAACCATTTCTATCAGGCAGAGTTCTTCTGCCAGGCTGGACATTTTCGTCTTTCAAATCCGTAACACACTCACGGTAGAGACATCGAAACACTTCTAAGAGAACTTCTTCAATGATGACAGGTCCGATTTCAGGTTTGTCCAGCAGACTGATGATGATTCGGAACGGCCGGAGGACAATGAGTTTGTCTGATGGACTTGTAAGACTAAAATTTGACTCTAACCCTGAGGATAAATAACACCGAAGAGCTGAAATGAGCTTATCTTTAGAGTAATTGTTGAAAAAAGACATATCAATTTCTCCCGATGTAGAACTGCTGTCTGCTCTCTGTTTTTTGCCTTCCTGCGTCCTGGAAACGGGTGAGCCAGCCGCATCAGTTCCTAGCAACCAAGCATAGAGTCGCCTGTTTAGAGACATGTCCCGACGCAACACGACACAAAGAGATGCGTTAACGATCTTGGACATGTCAGGCCGAGTGAGTTGAGCGTTGTGCATAGGGAAAGCGTTGAGAAGAAAATCTAGAACACATCTCTGTACCAGAACACTGGAATCCTGCACAGCGTGACATGTAGCGTCAACCTAAAAGAAACCAAATTATCAGCGTCAGATTGGAAACCTGGATATTGAGAAACAGCAGTTTGACACATAAGGATAGCTTGATTTTAGTTATATACTTTCATATTTGACAACAATATAACACACATTTTTTACCGGATTATTGTTCGATATGCAGTCAATTATCAATGTAATCTGTCCCATTTTAATGTGCACAGGCATACTCAATATCAATCTGGTTAGCTTGTTTAGAGTTAAAATCATACTGTTGTGACGGAAAAGATTTGTTTGTTTGTTTGATTGGGGTTTAACGTCGTACTTAAGGGTATTTCACTTATATGATGACGTGCCAGCCCAATGGGTGAAGGAAACCATCCTCGAAAGACAAAGACAGGACGGGACAGAACGGGACAAATACAGGACGACAACAACAGGACGCAATACGGACGTCACAAACAGATCGGCTTCCTGGTCCTCTTTAGCTCTGAGAGCACCAGGGCAACATAAAACTCCCTCCAACCACCTGTTGACAGAAGAAAAATACAAAAGTTACCATTAAGTCTATATTGTGTCCCATCAGATAAAGTTGATCTTCCATCGATTTTTTCTTGCTATAGTGCAGACCGAGGAAGGTTGTTGCCGGCAAACGAACAGACGGGCATGTCAATATACACTCCCACAGGCATGTGTAAAAAAACTGAGAACCAGCCGCTTCACAAAACTTCTCAAGTAAGCTGTTTGTCCTTGAAATGAAAAAAGAAATTCAAGGTCAAATCATTGATAAGTATAAGAAGAAACTTAAGATTCATTTAAGAGTTTGACATATCTTGTGGGAAAAAATTGATGCCAGTTGAGTTAAAAACATATATAAATCAAATGTTGCTTTATCCGAAGTCTGATAGTAGTGATAATGTTCCTATAATGATTGCTACAAATGTATGTATGCCAAGGTGAGAAAATCATATAATTACTACAATGAGTCGTTGATTTTAACACAGCAGGTAAACTGTAAAAGCCTACCTTACAAGACCTAAATTTGTTGAAAAATTGCATAGTCCCAAGATTTTAAAATATTTTCCACAAGACACACAGCAGGCTTTTAATCATATTGTTGTTGTATGTTTTTCAATTATCAGGGACAATTAGCTTGAAATGCTATTGAATTCAATGTGCTATTAGATGTCATTATGCCATGTTGAAGCTCTGTCTAAAATCTGCTATTTGCCATTTAATCTAACGTTTGATAACAACTGACCCTATGGGAGAATGAAACAACTTTAAATATCAATGCTGCTAATCATTTCACAAACACACCTTCAAGTAATCCAAATCATAGACCGACATTGTAGTCACTTTCAACAAACCTCAATTTAATTAGAGAAATTATTATTCAAAACTGTAAATTTATTACTGTCTTATTTAAACTGAGAGTACAGCGTCTGCTTTCACAAAATGTTGTACAATATTAAAATGTTGGTTATGATGTTGTTATTTTATCATACGACAATTTTTTGACATGTGTCATTATGTGAAAGTGGCCCCAGGCTTCTTAAAATTACGATGTGTTCATTTGATTGATTGGTGTTTTACATTGTGCTAAAGGGTATCTCACTTATATGAAGGCGGTGTAATCCAACAATAATTATCACTAGCACACCCTACATGTAGATGTGAAGTGTTTCCATAATGTTGGAAAGGTAATTTTCCTCAAGCATTAAGAAAAGACAGCATTGCTACTCTGAAAACAAACTACACATGGGCAGAGAGCTTAAAATTACAAAACAACTTACCTGTCATAATATTCCGACCCTTCTTCTAAGCCAGGCAATAGACCTAAGAGAAGTCCATTTAATCCCGGCTTAATCTGTTTGCCCAGCTGAGTGAAATGTTTCTCATAAATCCCTAAAAGTGATGGTTTAACATTCATAGCAGCATGTCCCATCAAGGGAAACAACCCTGCACAGTACACAAACAAGTCATTTGCTAATCGAGGTGTGCCAATACATTTGAAGATGATATCGTACGTCTCCAATGCCTTGAGGTGGACTCCACTCGGTAGGGCAGGGTGCAAGCATTGTGCTAAACGTTTACCTATCGTCACTTTCTTAGGAACAACTGGAAACTTTATGTGGTTCAGCAAAACCTTCAAAAGAAACATAACATCGGTCATGAATATATTTTTTTTAATAAACTGTATTAGTTTACTTCATATGTAGTGGATTTTACACTGTTTATTCTGCTTTATAAAATACTGTTGAAATCTTGTAATAAAGACCCCAGTGATGGCTAGTCACATAAAAATCAAGTAAATTTTCACAAAGAGCCAGATTAATATGGCTTCTGAAAGAAAGAGATGAAATATTGAAAAATTAAAAAAAAATATATATATCATGAATCACGGACTCAGTTATTTCATTCATATGATTGCGTGAGACACTAAAAAAAACCCACCTTACTTGCAAATACATGTAACAAAGATAAGACAGGCCAAGTAATCAGGAAAAATAAAACAGAGACATAGTTGTAAGATCTCAAGGGCAAAAAGAGTTCTCTTCCAGTCGAACAGCTGTAGTACTAAAACAGCTACGCTAAATAAATCTCTGTAAGTTCGAGATTTGTAGCAAAGCGACAGAGTTTGAACAAGACACCTGAAAATCAAGTATATGGTTTGTTTGTTTGATTGGGATTTATCGTCATACTCAACGGTATTTCACTCACATGAGGACTGATTTACCTCTTCTCCACCACCCTGCGATTGCATGAGCCATATCTTGTGATTCACTCTCACTCATATACCTGAGGTTCGACAGAGGAACTCGATCCTGTGAATGGTACACCTACATGTTAGTAGGCTTTAGAAAGCGCACTCGCTTACCTTTAGACCATGGCCGTTGGCGAAAGTGAAGGAGAAGGGAACAAGACTTACAAGCCCTACTCAGACTCTTTGATCTCTCAGTACGAACATCTAGCAGTACGCTCAAGTGTCTAACTCTTTTAGTTTACAGAGCCTGTCCCCTATATAAAACATAACCTGGTCGATGAGAGATTATTTATTTATTGTTATATTATTTAAGAATCATACATGAGTTGAATTAAAAAAATAAAAACCTTAATTCCTGAGCTACTCCACGCAATCAATTACTTATAGGAGCTTTCGGCTCACAAGTTGGATAGCTCAGTAATGATTACATGGGGTAGCTCAAGAGTTTTGTGTTTTTATTTATTTAATTTTATTATTCATTTATTGTTTTATATTTCCTTATTTTGTACGATTGAGGAAACATTGCTTAAGGTATATGAATATGTACCTTATTGAGCTTTCCCAAGGCTGAAATTAGGTCAGCCCATTCACTAGTATATTCAAAACTCTTCAGAGCTTTTTCCACCTGGCTGATATAAGTCCTGTATTTGGCATCACCCAGGAGCTCACACTCCTCCACAGTCAGGGAACTCATCTCTACATGTCTACAACAACAACAAATAAATGTTTACAGAAAAAGATAATACACTTACATTGTACTTGCCAAAAAACAAATCTTACATTATAAATTGATCAATGACATTTGATCAGGGGTTCCTAAAAGTCAAAGTTTTTTTAGTGTCACAGTGAATTTTTTTCTCATTTTTAATGCTCAGCTATTTATTTTTTATCATACTTAAACGTTAAAAATGGAATCTGAATTGCATTTTTTTTTTTCTCTAAATAAAGTCTCAAATTGAGTTTATTCTCCAGCTAAACTGAAGTTTAAACTTAACTTCAATGAACTCGTGTAATTAACATGGAATTCAACAGGCTTCATACTGGGAATCTGAAAAACAACTGACATGTAATTGTTATGAAGGAAAAATTTCAGAGAATTTAAATCACTTTAACAAAACATAACATAATTTATCAAATTATATGTTCCTAAGACATGACTAAGGCTAATCCTTTCTGAACTTCTTTAAAATTACCTCTGGAAAGCATCCAACCAAAGTGCATAGTTTGGCTGAGATCCTTTGTCTTGGGGCCTACATGTACCTGCCTGATAGTGATATCAGATCTACAGTTTGTTTGAATGGGGTTTTGGTGTAATTATATGCCAGCCCAGTATGTGACGAAGTCACCCTGAACTCCAACAGTAACAAATATACCTACGGTTATTTCACTATTTCAGTAAAATGATGTTTCAATGGTTTTTAGAATTACCTTCAACATCGCAATCATATCCTCTCAAGAGTTTATATAGTGAACGAGACTAAGATAACTCACATATGACAAGCCAGGCCAGGCAAGGCCATCATGCATTCATTTCCACAATTATTTGGGGCGCATTTCAACAAAACAGCAAATAAAAGTACACAGGATGGCCCAGGTGTATCTTAGAGTCAATGTCTCAATATAGGAAGTAGCATTGTTTATATTTTAGAATGTCAAAGTCCAGGACAACAAATATATACAAAACCGGACATTCACAGACTGCAGTACAAACACAGATTTTTACTGCATGAGTGTCAGAGGCTTATGCTGTAATATTTACTATGATAACATACAAAGGTTACTTGTTTGTTTGTTTGATTGGTGTTTAACATCATACTCAAGGGCATTTGACTTATATGAAGACGGATTGTGCACTTCACACTCTACACAGTGGAAAACCGAGAGGAAACCTCGTAAAAACCACCCCCGCGATTGCCGGAGCCACAACATGTGACTAACTCATGTACCTGATGGTCGAAAGGTGGACTTGAACCTGTGAACTGTAAATTGAAGAATGTTCAGTTTAGGAAGCGCACTCTGAGCCACGGCCGCGGGCACAAGGGTTACTTAAAATCTCCTACAGTATCCTGGAGCAGGTTGTCTTAGTGGAAAATGATATTGCACTAAGTAAATGCGTTTTATTGAGTTAGAAACATTATGATCGAGGAATGACAGAAGTTTTAAGTTGCATTCTTCTGAACTTTCTTTTGTGCTACATCACATGATACGTGCCAGCCCAATGGGTGAAAGAAACCACCCTCGACACCACTGGCAACAAACAAAGACAGGACGGGACGGGACAAATTCAGGACGACAACAACAGGACGCATACAGACACCACAAACAGATCGGCTTCCTATCCCCTTTAGCTCCGAGAGCACCCGGGCAACATGAAACTCCCTCCAACCGCCCGCAAGACAATATTAAAATATGTATCAAAAGGTGTGTGTGTGGGGGAGGGGTATCGTTACATCCATATTAAATACATGGACTATGTTGATGAGCATACTTATGTTACTTTATGTTTATGGCGATAGCTTCATACTGTTTTGTTATGTTAGATAATTTTGTTCCCAGAGAGCCTTAGGGAAGAACAGTTTTCATTCTATAAACTGACTGAGTCTTGTACCCTCGTAAAATAAAGTTATATAAATGTATATTTGAATGTTATTAAACAGATAACAGGACTGTTATACAGATAACATGTATACATACACTGATGCCATGTACTTGAAGACAGAGAGCCTAGTTAATAACACGATGTACATGAAACAACTGCTACAGTAAGCTAATATAGTCAAAACATGGACAATACCTCTTCATAACAGAACATCCACTTGGGCTGAGCAGATATTTTTGTCAGGTAGAGATTAGTAGAGTGATACAGGGCCTACATGTTCTGTACAAATCAATGAGCAACACATGTTCACTGATATAATATATGTAAACCAGATGTGTGGCTAGAGTTAAAAAATGTAATATTGATCAAAATAATTATAAAGTTCAGTCCTTAGCACTACTTGCCTTGTTTGATATAATAATAATAATAAAAACTTTATTGAACAAGGAAAATTATATTATATATATTTTATTATCATGATCTTGGTGACAAACCAGACAAAAGGGTGAAGGAAGTCAGCCTTGATTAGCTACATTGTGCACAGGCATGTGCTGTTGGGGAGAACGTGCAGAACGAGGTCTCCCTATGGTTATGGTAACCTAATTTAGGATGACCGATTTATAGGTTTCTCATATTGTTCTAAATTTGGATTTACATGCAGCTACTGATTTTGACAAATTTTGTCATCCGATATCATAATTCTATAGATTATGTTTTATATTTTGCACAAAGGCACAATTATGTACTAGTATTTACAAAAACAATTTTAAGGTTATGCCAAGAAAGATTACAGCAAAGGCCTGGTTTTACAATGCATTTAGTTGGTTTGTATGATTGGGGTATACGGTCATACTAAAGGGTATTTCTATATGGTTTGTTTGATTGGGGTATACGGTCATACTAAAGGGTATTTCTATATAGTTTGTTTGATTGGGGTATATGGTCATACTAAAGGGTATTTCTATATGGTTTGTTTAATTGGGGTATAAGGTCATACTAAATGGTATTTCTATAAGGTTTGTTTGATTGGGGTATATGGTCATACTAAAGGGTATTTCTATATGGTTTGTTTGATTGGGGTATATGGTCATACTAAAGGGTATTTCTATATAGTTTGTTTCACTGGGGTATACGGTCATACTAAAGGGTATTTCTATATGGTTTGTTTAATTGGGGTATAAGGTCATACTAAATGGTATTTCTATATGAGGACAGTTTGTCATTTCACACAGTTTCTTGCTTAAATACAGGTGAAATACCTTGAAGCATGATGTAAAACACCAATGAATCAATCAGTCATTTTATTTACCAATTGTGTTGAAAAACATTATTATTCTGCTAAAAGCAAGTACTATACTCTGCATTATAGCTGTGTCACATGTACTGTAATTATTTCCTTTGGAGTACAGCAAAAGTAGTGACACTGCTGTCATATAGGTGAAATACTAAAATACTCAAGTGTCAGACAGAAATCAATCAATTCCTGTGAGTCATCGTGACCAGAAACACACAAGTCCAAATAGACAAAGCACACCCTCGATTATAAAATGAAGCACTGCCATTGGAATTGCTACAAAAAGCTCAGCTGTGATTCAGTTTTTTTCACCACTAGCCTGCAATAAAATTGGCAACTCAGTTGTTGTGCAATAAAGCTTGTATGCAATATGTTACTACAACAGGCAAAACATAATAAAATATAAAGAGATTTTATAAACAGAGAGTATATATACTCCGATCATCAGTTTTCGAACACTTAAGAAAATCATGTGACTACTTAAAAAGCGTCTTAATAAACCTTCCGACAGTTCTCTGAGACGCTCCTTTCTTAAAGTTATTCACGAAATACTGCTCTTCAATTTTAACATCATTCTGTATCAAAAAGTTACAGAAAAACAAGTGAAAATAATGAAATGTTCGAAAACCGGTGCTGTTCGAAAACCGATGATCGGACGATATATACACATGAGAAGAGTGAACAGTTTAACACTAGGTCACTCTATCAGACTTTGAGCATGAAAGGAGCCTATGATTGAATTGGTGTTAACACTCATGCTGTAAGGGTATTTTATAGAAGATACATGGAATATAAAGTGAATACCTGATATATTATTGCTTGAGTGAGTGGGGACAGGGACAGCTCACAAGATTAAGATATATTCAGAAATTTGTCTCTGTCAGATAGTTTTTCAAGAACATCTGACGATTTTTCGGTTTTATTTAGTTGACATCCTTGTTGGGCTTGATTAATCCTTTAAAATATATATTGAATAGATGCATGCAACTATCTTGCTTGGAACAGAATTTTTTTCAGGCACTTTGATGACCAAAATCTTCAAATTGAAGAATGTGGGCTCAAAATTGTATGAAACTTCCTGCCCACAACAAAAATGGCTACATGAACTAGTCATGATTTTTTAACTCATGTTTTGAACTTACATGTAGCTTACATAACTTATCTTATGAAGTTCTGAATTTATATTCTCCAAAGCTTTAGTTGGCCCCAGGGTAATGTGCCCCTCATAAAATATGTGAGTTGGTAAGGATAGAGTAGAATCAATGTGATTTATCATATAAATGAATTTGTTACATGTAGTTTAATTGGGGATTAATGTTCAATAATGCTGTACTTAAGATTATTTACTCATACAATTGTGTGCAATCCAAGGTCTGTGCTGTGGGGGAGAAAGCACAGAACAGGATCTCCCCATGGTTAGGCAAACATAGTTCAGGACGACCAATATATAGGTTGCCTAAATTGTTTGCAGTCTTAATCTAAATTTGCATTTTGCTATTTATTTTTACATATTTTGTCATCGGATATTAAATGAAGATTATATTTTGAAGTAATTTTGCTTAATGTTTTACAAAGGCACATTTGTGCATTTAAAAATTCAACATGAGACAGTGGAAAATGCAAACGTTAGGTTTTTCTCACAAAACTTTTAAGGGCCAATTTTAAGGTTATGTCAGAAAAGATTAAAGCACAGCCCCAGGCCTGCAATCCCATCGGTGAAAGACAACACAGGACTATTACAGATTGCGAAATCTAAGGCGCTACAACATATCAGCTTTGTATTGCCCCTTAGCTCCAAGCACATCTTCAGCTCCCTCTATCCGCCCCCCTGAAATAATTTAGAGCCTGTCTCTGACTTTACCTTTTAACAACTAGTTCAGACAGAGGATGATCAGGTGGTATAAGCTGTCCTCCACCAGGTACCATTGATAATACCTGATTCCTCATTTTCATCATACGCTGCTTCTTAGAGCTTCGTAAAACAGAAGATCTGTCCAGCAGTTTAGGCTCTGAATCCATCTTTCAAACCTTCAGTGTTTTTTATATATATATGAAGATGGCAGGATTCGTAGTGTCACAGTTTAATAGCCCCTGTTTCTTCAGATTTACACAACAAAAGATTTCCGAATTCTTTTATTTCTTGAAGCTTTTGTAATAGTATTTAACAGTTTTCTTCACTAAATTTGTTTAAAAGTTTCTGAGCTTCAACATTCAACAGTAAATGTTTCTAGTCCACAGACAGTTAGGGCTATTTGCTTCAAATTACTTTGGAAGGAGTGCTATAACTTGGATCAATTCTGTAAATTCTCTGTCAAATTTCTCAGAAATTGAGCCATCTGATACATTCATTATCACAATATTCACACATCCAGGGAAGAAAGTTTCCGAAGAGGATCTCACTGTATCTGTCTACAGTTTTGATTAAGTTTGTCTCATAGTATAAACAGCCAATTTTGGTCTTCTGAGTCTCAATCTCTTTAGAAACAATCTTGTATTGTCTCACAGTATGAATATATTGTTTTCTCAGTATATGAACATATTATTTTGTCTCAATTTGTCTCTGCATGAGGACTCATTTTGTCTCATCGTATGAATAGCTCATTTTCTGTTACTACATTTACCTGTTTTCACAGCTCCATTGAACAGGTCATTTCATTTCACCATCCTTATGAACAACTCTTTTATCATACTACATGCATCTATGAGGTCTGTGTATAATATTGATCATTACTACCATTTTGAAGGGCTACATCTATTTTGATATGTCTGAATTTAAAATAGCCGCGGATCAGTCTGAAAGGCCAGCCCACATTTTGTTAAAACCTTTCATACATGTATATAAATTCTCAGATAGTAAATTTATACACATGTAAAAAACATTATTTAACATCATCATGTGTTAAAATGTCGAGACTATAACATGCACATTCTCTGATTAAGAAAATCACATTCAAAAGATTACTTGATAAAAGTAAGTTCTTAATCGCTATTGTAATGACACCACATTCATAATTATCAGAACACTGGTCCGGCAAAATGATGGGTCAAAGGTTGCAATTCCCCCTTATCCAAATGTAGTCAAGTCTGTATGCTGTTCAATTAAATCCATGCAGTTTCCACCAGTTCAGTTTTTTCAAACATGTCAGAAATATTAAAATTTAATCTGACTATTTGTATGCACGTTTGACAAACTAGTTCCATAAAAATAACATTGCATCCACTGTTGGATATTTTAAAGAATAGTCAAAGCATTGTTGTTAAGTTCACGCCAAATTCCATACTTCAATTCCAGATTCCTTGTCCATGTCAAATCATAACTGGAATGTTAAAATGAACATATGGCAGTTTAGTCAGAGTCACATGGCATGTGCAGACTGTGCCATGTACATCAAATACACCCTGGTAGATGACAGCTGGTCCAATATCACCGGGTTTCCATGTGTGTGTATCTATGTTTATTTTATATGAAGCATCAGTAGAAATAGCTTACATTGACCTACATGTACAAAGGTATATAGATTTATTTTATGCAGATAGTGTACAAAAAAATAGCTAAAGTTCTGGGACATGGATGGGGAAATAATCAAATCAGATAGAGCAAACTCCAAAACAAATGTCACAGTGGTAGGTGGTTAGGGCCAATGTTATATTCATGTATACATCTAGCAAAAGAAAGCTAGGCAGGAGAATTTTCGAAGCATGATTTGGATTTGCCAGGATGACAGGAAATGTTTTCCAACTGCCCAAAGCACAGAATATGTAAACATGCAGTATAATTGTGAACGACATTTGGACAAATCATATGTACTCAAAGGTTGGAAATAAACATGCAGTATAATCGTGAACAACATTTGGACAAATCATATGTGTACTCAAAGGTTGGAAATAAACAAAAATTTTAAATGTTAATTCTAAAAACCGCCACAAATTTGATTGAGTTTTATTTTTCAACACATAAATTTCCCAATTTAGCTAAAACTGTCAAAATTTTATCAGTAATCACTGATTGAGCCCTTATTTTCATTGAGTGGTCTTAATTCCTTCAACAAAGCACATACGCTGCTTGATGGATTCTTTTGCTATTAGTCACCCGACCTACTCAGGATATGTATGGCTAAATGACAGCTGAAAGTACGAGCTGTCAAACTGAAATCAAATTTATTCTCAGTAGTGAGCACAAAAATCCTTAAATCTTGGTCTTTCAATAGAAACAAATTGTTATAAGTACTTATCACTATTTCAAAGTTAGTATATAAACTGAGGGAACCAAAAAAAGCCTTGGTTTATAGATATACAATCAGAAGTCTATTAACTGGCAGACATGTAACTGTCGACTTGTACAGTAATGTCCACAGCATTTTAGACCAGAAAGAAACAGTGACGTCACATTTCAGACCCATTTCAGACTCGAAAGTCAGCCATATCGGATATGACACTCATCAAATGTGATTAAATGGGAGAACACTTAAGCTCTCAACAAAATCAAAAATACACAATCTAACAAAACAGAAACTCCAAGAGGCAATACATATCAAAGCACTCAAACCACAAAT
Organism: Mopalia muscosa; assembly: GCA_031763545.1. NCBI lineage: Eukaryota > Metazoa > Mollusca > Polyplacophora > Chitonida > Mopaliidae > Mopalia > Mopalia muscosa. Next base: position 12,671 of record JARFOD010133172.1, read on the forward strand.
AAACATGCATGTACACCGAATATATATGTTACTGCCATTATCATAGCTAGAGGGGCACAAATGGATATGATAGGGTAATGAGCCAGAAGAATAAATGTTCTGTCAGGCTAAGTTCAACATACACAGGGCCATCAACCAGCATCAACACAGATATCTCTACATAAACCAGCACTTCTAATTCATGTACTGTCAAAACGTTAGCCCCACACCATACATGTAGACTGACCAAAGCCATTAGTTGTCGTGAGATAGTAAATTAGTTCTTAATTAAGTATTGCTTCAGTGATTTGCTTGCTCTGATTCAGTCATTGAGGAGTGAAAGTCTCACTTACTTCATACATATACATCCCTAAAAGGAAGTTTATTGTCCCAGCAGTCTACATAAATCTGATGAATAGTTAACATTCACAAGATCCAATATTAATCTGATTTATCTAAAAGCGAAAGACAGCTATACATACAAAGCCTAGCTGTCAGTGTAGATGCTTAAACTAAACAAATGAAACATATTAATGTTTTTATTACCAACTGAATTTAATATGTACATGTTTAATCATATTGGGGTTGAAAACGCAGCCATCTCTACCATTTAGCAATGCATTGTATTTACAATTACAGTCCCTGCCGTTGACTGTTACAACTTAACACCAAATAAATGGCAAATGTGTCTGCATACTTTCCGTCTACTTTAACCTGAGGTTTGACAAATTAAGGTTTAATGCTGTAGTTTCGGGTAAATCTAACTCAAACAGCTGCCATACCTGCCTACCCAAAACGAAATTTATGTGTAAAAAAAAACATGTTTCTAGGAGTATTTTCTTATACAAAAATTAAAAAGAAAAAAATAAAAAAAGAAAAAAAGAAAAAAAAATAAAAAAAATAAAAAAAAAATAAAAAAAAATAAATAAATAAATAAATAAATAAATAAATAAATAAATAAATAAATAAATAAATAAATAAATAAATAAA
>JARFOD010133183.1:0-12015 GCA_031763545.1 Mopalia muscosa
CTGCAGAAGACAGACAAATGGATAACAAAAGAATGAATACATGGAACAAAACCAAAATGAGACCAGCATAGCTACACCTTATGAGGATGCTAAATCGAAAATATGAACTTGATTGGAATAGAGGTTTCCAAGATTAGCCGATAACAAAAATGTGTAAATTAGCAATAGGCATAGAACTGCAAAAGACAGACAAATGGATAACAAAAGATATGAAATCAGCACAGTTCCACCTTATGAGGGAGCTAAATACAAAATATGGACTTGATTGGAATAGAGGTTTCCAAGATTAGCCGTTAACAAAAATGTGTAAATTACGGGCAAATGACTCAATTAAAGACGAACAGACAGACAGGAACCAAATGTTACCTGCAAAACTAGACCATGTAGGGAAGCTTTGAATAAAATATTAATGTGATCGGAGAGGCAGTTTCTGAGATATAGTGATAACAAGAATTGTTATGGAGCGGACGGACGGACCACGGAGAGTGATGAGACTGTGGGCTAAAAACAGGGGGAACTGTGAATCTGTGGTGCCCAGACTGAATTGATGTGATAATCCCATTAATCTCCAAAACCTGTTGATGACCTTATTATTAAGCTCACTGAAAATCAACAAACGGTCTAAATGTACATGAAACTTTTTTTGTAAATTTGAATTGAAATGATTTTTTCTCGGATTTTGACCTCAGTTTACATTTAGGTATAGAAAAGGAACAATAACTGCTCAATCCCACTAATATAAAGCTTATATGGCAGTCGAAACCACATTACACAGTCATCAGTTCATAATTTATCTGCTGTACCAGACAACATAAGTATTTACTACATGTATTAATATTATACAGAAAATGCTATGTACATTGTTGTACTGTATTCCATTTTTATACACCTTTTTCTTGAAATGTTCTGAAAAATACATTGCAGAAAAACATTGACTTAATGTCATAATGCCATTATAATATATCCACACCTGGAAAATCATGCAAGCAGCTACCCATGGTGACAGGTCGCGTGAAATCCTACATCAGGTGAGAAATTTAAAATTAAACAACAAAAAAAAACACTCCAATATTGATGCCAAACTGAAAAAAATTGAACTTAGCGCATAAAAGTTAAACCTACATCATGCTACATGTATATTGTATACTAGCAGGGATAGATACACGTCGCTTTTGACATCAGATACTGTTTGTCAAAAACTTAAAAAAACCCAATGTGACCCTTGAAAAACTGAATTTGCTAACGTTTTGTAGGAGAAAAACTCAATTTATTGCATGAAAACTGAATTCCATTGCTAAATGTAGAGCAAAATACTTAATTTTGTTGCTTGGCAACATCTGAATTTGAATAATAAACAATAAAACAAAAAAAATGTGTTTAAAAAAGCTGTTGTTGTCCAATCAATTTCGTGATATGTCAGAAAATATTATTTAAAATAGCCCTGCGTGCAGTTTGTTGGTAAAATCACTACACGTGATTCCCTTTTGCTGCAAAAGGAAGCTTCGGGCATTTCCGGAATTGTTTTGACCAATGAGGATCATGTCGGAACATCCTTCTACACTTTCGGTACCAGTACAGTTATCTGGGAGGTGAATGGAAGCAATTTATAATACTACAAGAAAACCTGTAATGTTAACCGCTGGATATTTTGTCGTGCATGCGTCAAAATCAACCAAAGTACTCCGTGGATTTGTATTAAAAAACCCACATCATAAAAGCCTGTTTCCTGCCTAAAATCTTATTTAAACAAAACACTGTACCTTTTTATGTAGGACTTGTTGCAAATAATTCAAATTTCATATGCTGTTAGTATTTTAATAATGATGTAGCTCCAAAGATGTCATCATATCTACACAAGAATAGCCTTCAGACATAAACAAAAAACACGTGGATAACTCAGTCATATGATGAAAGGAAATCCATGCGGGTTACCTCTGTTTCGTTATCTGTTTGATAACTAGAAGACCGAGATAGCTAATTAACTATTAACAAACTAGGAACTAAGGAACATACACACTATAATTGTAAACCACGGCAGGCATCTACATTTTAGCGCGAGTACAGCAAACAGCATGGGAACATAGAAAACTTAAATGTGTCTTCAAACAGTGGAGAGCGGTGTAGCTCATGAATATTCAATATTGGCTGAGCTTTCCGGACTTTGAACTGAGCTTTCTGTCAGAGATTTTTTACGGTACAGAAATGGCCGAGGATGTTCAGATATATGCAAAGAGGATCAGTTTGATTCGGAAGAGCATTGCTTATGAGTAACGTACATGTACATGTCGCCAGCAGGTCAGGTTGTTGGTCTGTGGGCAGACTCTCACAAAAAAAATTAAAACCATGCAGATTTTGTATTCTGGTACTGTTGCAAGGCTCAATCTTGATATTTGTCATTGTTCTGTGAAGTACTGTCAGTTGAGTAATGTTTATAACCATTCATGTAGCTACATGTACATGTGAGTAAAAGTTGAATTTGAATCTCAATGTACTTCAGTAAACGATATGTTCAAAACGTCGTTGTTGTTGTTGTTGCAGTAACAAAAATTACGTGTACATATCTGAGTGTAACTCACTTCAGGTGACCGGCATTTTCAAGATTTTTTTTAAAATGAGTTCCTGTTCTTAAATAATGTGTCCGATTAATTAACCATAATGTTTGAAAGAGGAAAAGGTGAAAACAACAATTTTTTAAATAATGATTCAAATACTTATAAATGACAAAATGGCATATCAAAAGTTGTTTCAAAATATGTTTCATGAGCTCTGACAATTTTATCGCACCAAAAAAAAAATATATGGCAAAATAATAATTTATTCCCCAAAAATTAAGTTCCCAAAACTAATAAAAAGAAATAAAGAAAAAAAAAGACTCCGCAACTGTAAAGTTTGTAACATAATCTTACTGTTCTTACAGGTTAGATATATAAGGTGTATTTCGAGGTATTTCTAACATTAAACTGTCATGGTTCTCCAAACTATAAAAACTTAATCAACATGCTGGCCACGGGGTGTCAAATTATTCAAAAACTCAATCTGACCACAAAAAAAAACTAAATTCAGAAAAAAATTGAACTTTCTCTTGTCATGATTTTGACTTCTATCTATCCCTGATACTAGTACATAATATTTAAGAGTTTGTCAGAAATCATATGCGCTGAGAAATTTTACATTTTTTCCAGGGGTGCATATACATCAAAAGTGACCAGAGTACCCCGACAATCATGTGCTACATGTACATGCATGTCTGTAAAAGTTTTTTGTTTGGGGTTTAACATCATACTCAAGAGTATTTCACTTTTATGATGTCGGATTGTCCACTTCACACTGTTCCTTGCCTAATTACAGTAAAAAACCATGAGAAAACCTTTGATTATTGCTTTAACTGGGATTGAACCCAGACCCTTTGTTATACATAACAATTAAGTCGAAGTACATGTACATGATGTATAAGCTTACATGAAATAAAAATTTAACACTTGGGTTCACTTACCTATTAACACATTCTCATGGTTTACTTCAAATGAGTAAATCTTCTTAAACCAACTTTTATCCAAGTCTGTTTCTTCATTTTCTTTGTCCCAGAGAAGTTCAATTCTCCATACAAGAGGGTCTACAATTGGTTCATCAAATTCTAACATGACTTTATTAACAACACCAAAACCTACATGCTCTATGGCTTCTAGTTTTGCTGTATTTAGAGGTGGGTCAAATAAATGATGAGCATTCGCTTTGAGCACTCCCACTGAGACGGTAACCACCACTTGGTCGGCGTATAACTTTTCGCCATTTGTCAACTCAACACAAACACCATGTTCACACTGATTTGTATTTTGGTTCCAGTGTACACAGGCAACTTCAGTGTTCAGAAGTAAGTTGTCTTGAGGTATACTTTTCTTTAACACTTCCAGGACACTTTCAAAGCCTGGCGGAATGGTGTAATGAATTCCTGGCAATTCTACATAGCTGCCGTATTCCCCTAGGGACAGATCATTCAGAGTGTCACACCCTGACACACAACACTCCAATGAAATTCTCTGCTTGACAATAAGATCTCGGAGATGCTTGTCACGGTTGGCATATTTCTGAAGTTTTTCCTCCAAACATTCCTCTAGGTATTCCCCAACACTTTGATTTTCTTCCGGTGTTGGAAGATTCATCTGGTAAAACTCCTCGCATTGTTGAAGTGTCATGCCATATAACCAATCAACTTCCTTTACAATTTTTTCACTAATTTGTTCACCATTCTCCATTATAAACAAATCTTTACGGCATAAACTTTTGTCAGCGTTTCTCAATTGAAGTAAGTGATTTTGATCAGCAATTTTAAAAATTGGATTTCCCTCTATTCCATGAATCCAGTTTGCTCCCATTTCTGCTTTTCCACCATTATTGTCTGAAAATATATAAAACAGTACATATATAAGCTTATAGTTTTGAAAATAAATACAAACTTGATGAAAACCCTATACATTTTGAACCTGTATAGTGAACAGTCATGTAAGCTTATTAAACATTAAAATTTATTAGCTCATGTTTGCCATACTTGAAATCAAGATTATTTTTAAAAGCAACCGAAACATTGTACATGTCTTAAAAAGATACATACATACATATCTTTAATACATTTCTGACCTTCTCATATCAGAAATTATTCTGAATATGATGCTTTATCATGCTTCAACATGCACTAAAAATTACTCGTAAGAACAATAGAGCATGCTAGGTTAGTGCGAGCGTACTTCATATCATTAAGAAACAAACTTCAAAACAATTATTTTGCACAAAAATTTAAATATAATGAAGCATAAAGAAGATTTGGATGGTCAGTTCTGGCATATTTTGGTGAGTTCTATACGTAAACTTATAGGGGTGAACTCTTCCAAGGCAAATACAAATAACAAAATAAATAAATAAAGTTGAAGTTAAGTAAAGTTTTAACCTAGATGTGTAATTTGGAGATTACAGCTGAAAAAATACATGCACATGTATGGCAATGCTAATTTTGCAGAGTTTTAATATTGAAACAAAAATTAATTTTCACTGTCACTGCATTTATATGTTCAACTACATATATATATATATTTCTCTTTGCCCAGGTGAGCTCTTACTTAAATTTTATTCTCAATAAATCTCCAACACTGTGCAAACAGTTATAAGCTGTACATGCATCCTAAATATTGTTCAGTTTTAAACAGTCACATAAATAGGATATATTTATTTAATTGTCTGGGTCAGTAGTTATACATAGAAAGTCAATTCTGTCTGTCCTCGTTATGAAGTAAATATGGTAAATATTCGAATCTGGATTTCATGTGTTTTCTTTGTCAGCCAATAAATGAAATGTGCAATAAGGCAGCCTACAAGTTCATGTAAGTCAACATATAAATATTAACATTATAAAATTCAATCAGTGACAATAAAAAGTGTACAGGTAGTCCGGTACAAAACCTGAGCTGGAAAACTTGTAGGTAAAAAAACTGATAGTGTGATTACTAAATGTTCATAGCTCCTGTTAATCCTCTAATATAAAGCTAAATGTTGTATTCAATAATCAGCATATAAACAGACCAGCAGTGATCAGCATGACTAAATATATGGTGATGAAACTGGAATTATAATATCATACATATGTTCAGTATGTACAGTATATACATGGGCAAATATTTAAGGTGGCGACAATTTTGAAATCAAAATTTGATTCCTCAGACTAAAAAGATGAATAACTGACAATGATTTATTTGAAATGACTGTTACAGAGACTGTATGCTACCAGGTACCTATGGATATAATTTTGAGGCAGGGCGCTGTCAAGACAGAAAATCCAATGGTCACCGTTCACGCAAACTAAGACCATGTACATTAACATTGCATGTGTACAGGGTATGCATATGTTCTACACTAGATAGCCAGAAAAGGGTCTCATACGCTGTCAGAAATATTTTTTACATTAGAATATGTTCATTTAAGTATGAACCATTTCTTGCTTCTTTATGACATAAATTTGAGTAAAAAAACCCATTTAATTTACTACCTAAAAATGAAACAGAGATCAATACAGCGCGAAATAGAAAGCCTAGGGCTGTGTTAGCTGTGACCTGGTTGGCTGGCTCCAGCACTCCAGCCAATCAAAAGCACTGTTGATCTACTCTACGGTCTTGTTCAGCTCTAAGTCAGGCTTAGTCAGCTCATGTTGTTGAAAAGGTTGATAGTCAACAATAAAGGAAACCAAACCGGCTTATTTTTGATAACTTTGTAAAACGTTTGCATTAACAGCACCCCATGAGCCCTGATAATGACCGGATTAACTCTTTGTATTGATAAAGCCACTCAGACAGCTAAGCATGCTGCTGAAACAACAACAACGCTATATAATGACAGTCGCGACTTGTTTAACCCACACACGGAGCATTCACAGGTTGGTCTACTGGTATTAAAGACTTTATTTGTGATATGGTATTTGATTAAAATCGGTAAACACATGAAACCGAACGATAGGTTACGTGGGTTTTAATTCACGCAAACGGTAGATCGGTTACGCAAAATTTTGGAAAAAATAAGGCCTGATATCATACATTGTAACATGCTTACAAGAAATTGGCGAAGGTAAGACGTCATTTAAGGCTAGCTAAGAGACGGGTTGGAATAACGACTATATCATGTGACAGGATACCATTTAACATTCTGATATACATTTAAGGTGTGGAATTCATTTTCATTAATTCTAATCTCTGTAGTATTTTCATTATTTTGGGATAACACTTTCTTAGTTTGAACAGATTTCAGTTCAAAAAAGTTTGCAGGTTGAAACCCATCCGGGAATCGAACCCACGACCCTCAGAGATAGGCACCGAAATCGCCAGTCTAATCTCTATAGACTCAAGGAGGACAAATATATACATGTACCTTCTAAAGTCAACATTTTGGGTGTGGCCATCCCTGCTCATGAGTCATGAAGCAAGATGGCTTACATGTCACTCTTGAAGGCTCTTGTATAAAGTATGATATCCCAGGTATGAATTACAAGGAGCTACATCATTGACAGTTTACTAGGTCTTGTCAGGTAGTGTAAATAGGGTTCTGTGAAAGGGAATTTGATTCAACAGTATTGTTGATAGTGTCTTCAGGGTATTTCACTCAAATGACTGCCAACACAATGGGTTTATGTTTTTGCTTTGGAATTTATTTGATTGGCTAGTCCCTTGGTTTGATTGAGGTTTACCGTCATACTGAATGTTCGCTCAAATGATGGCTGGCAACCATAGTGTTAACCAGAGGGGTGTCTCACTCTCACTGTATTTGAGACACCTAACAAGCTAATTTAGACACCCAGTTTCAGTTAAGTTTAACATGGGAAAGATAGGAGAACAGTAAAATGAGACACCCTATTTCTGTAAAAATAGTGATTTGAGACACTCTTCTTGATTTCGGCTGTATTACACAAAACATAAAACAATTTACTCGGATACAAACAAAGATTAATTGATTGGTTTTTACACCATGTTGAAGGGTATTTCACTTACATAACGGTGGTGTATTCTTACAATAATTGACACTAGCACAGTGCTAATTAAAGACATCAGTGCTACTCTTCAAACAAACTGCCATTAGACAGAGGGCCATGAGTAGAAAACCCCTACATGTATGTACAAAAACCAAAATACTAACCAAACAAAATGACTGCTAACATCATTCAAATAAATAGTGTACAAATTTACTATGTTAAATGCAGACATCAGAAAGTAGATCAGCTTCCTGTTTTTTTGTATTAGAAACAGGAAGCAGACACCAGCCCCACCAACAGTCTCGAGGAAGTGGTATCCAGGAAGTATTCATTTATTTGATGTCATATTAACAGGAACATGTAAGCCAACATGTACATGTACATATATCACTTTCATGGTATTTTGGCAGACATGGTAGAAAACCGAGAACTTAACCTTGTACTCCATACCGGTGGCAGTAATTTGAAATTTTTTTTTTAAAAAGTTGGAAAGTAAGCAGAGAAAGTAGGGGATCTTGACTTGATGTTTTGCAAATAGACACACATTCTTCAATAAGCTTACATGTAAGTCTAATACTTCTATAAGATTCCAACATGTTTTGTTCAGCTGTTGTTTAAGGGTTATTAGGTCACACATGTCTACTGACATAACCTACAAAATTTACTATGAACTCTTGTCATTTAAATATACATGTATAAGCCAGTATACAATGTAGAATAACACAGTGGTTAGCTGCATTCATTTCTACTATAACCAAGACAAAAGTTTCATAACCATTATAATTCGATCATTGCATGAGGTTAATTAGCCTGGATTGATTATCTAAAATGACACAAAACTATTCAACTGTATCTATAATTCCCTTAACGATAACAATAATTTATTTACTGTTACAGATAATGTAATTATTGATATTAATTAGAGCAGTATCACCAGTCCAAAAAGAGAACTTAAGCCCATATTTATGCCAGTACATTTGTCTGTATGGAGCCAAACTGGCTTAACACACCATTCTTTAGTGAACTGAGAGTTATGTACCAGATGTACAGTGACTGTAGTGGTGTACATTATACTAGTATAAGTTACACAAAAAATATATTGTTACATGTACCAGGGCATCCACTATAGTACACTAAAATTCAATACAAGTACACAACTGCCACGACTTTGGAATATTTGATCATTTAACTCTTTCTTAAACTGTTTCTAAGGTGTTTGCACACAATCTTTACAGCAAAAACTACATTCACAAACTCATCAAAAGTGCTAAATTTAATGTCTGACTGCCAATCAGTTTTTTGGAAGTCGTGGTACTCAAGGGTATTTCAGTTATATAATCACAGATCTGCTCCTTGTCTCATTACAGTGAAAAAACCCATAAAATCACCTCCATGTCAGATTGCTGGAGTCACATTGTGTTTTGTTTGTTTGTTTGATTGGTGTTTAGCGTCGTACTCAAGAGTATTTCACTTATATGACGACGGACACAAATACAGAACATCCCAAACAAATCTGCATCCCGTTACCCTTTAGCTCTGCGAACACCAGGGCAACAGAAAGCAACCTCTTTTCTCACCTCTTACGATCGACCGAGGAAGCCAACCAATAGGTAAAGGAAACCACCCTCAACACTACCAGCAACAAATAAAGAGAACACAGGTCAATCACAAGACTGATCAGATTAGTGTTGTCCCTTACATGTAGATCCTAGAGCAACAGAAAGCTACTTTTCATAAGGCACATGTTTACCCTAGGATTAGAAATCTGCCTCACAAACCCTATTTTGAGGAATTTTGCTGGTCAAAATTTTCAATTCTCCTGCATGTATCTTTCCCATGTTAAAATTCAGAATTTCTATCGGCTATTTCAACTCTTTTTTATTTTTATAGGAATATGGGTGTCCCAAATGACAGGTGTACGAATCTCTAACTATGGTACATGTAAGTGTACAATCTGGAGAAAAAACTTTGTTTGATTTGTAGAGTTTGACAGACAATCAATATTGTCAATTTGTCAAAAGTTTACTTTCTAAGCAGTTATTACATGTACAACAAAGAACAAGTACCTGAGTTGTGCTACTGTGATAAATTCTAGAAATGGATATATCCCTGATAATATAACATAATTAATACTTACACATTCCGCAAAGCTGGCAAGTTTTGAAATACTGTTCCGTTAATTGAGGCAATTTCCATGTTGCTTAAGTCTCTGCAAAAGAGAAAGTAAAGCGAAGTGTAAATGATTTGGTAAACAGCCAGCAAGCAAAATGAAAGAGGAAAGGAAAGCTGGATATATTACACATATTCAACACAAGTGGGAATTTATGACACGAGTATGCTCGCCAAAGCCACTCAGCACAAACATAGGCGAATTCAGCGAGTAAATTTAATAAAACTGAAGCCCAATCATTTAATTATTATTTTGCAGTATTAAAGAAATGCTAAAATTCTTGTAAAGCACCAGACATATTAATGTAGACTATTAAAGTTATACACCTGTAGCAAACCATACATGTACTTTAGAAAATTCAAAAGATCAATACGTGTAAGATGATTTGAAGAAACAATTTTATTTTAAGATGAATTCCAGTGTCTGAAGGAAGTTGAAAGTGAAATCTATACGCATACAAAATGGGTAGGCACTAGGCAGGGAATTTAACATGGTCGCCCCTCAGGCAGGGCAAACTGCTGGGACATGTAAGGTGTCTACAGAGAATAAACCTATTGTTAGAACTTGATCCTAACAGATTCACAATGGAGTTTGGGGAGACTGATAACTGATCTCTAGTCACCTTTCTCAGTTACCATTGTTAAACTGGCAATAGAATGTCCAGATTTGCACTGATAAGCACAGGTATTGGCCATTCACTTGATCAGGGAGATAAGACTGTCCACTGATACATGTTCAGTTTATGTTCGTTATGTATTCATGACGAATTCACGTCACCTCAGAAAAAAATACCCAGGAAAGAATTTTGTTTTTACTTCCTATTCATGTACAGTAGTTCAGACTTCCTTAAGCTAACAAGTACATGTAACAAACATGGGTAGCAATTTATATACAGGACATGTACACGTAACTTGATTAATAAAAATCCAGCCTTTTATTTACAGTGATTGTCTTGCGAAAGTATTCAATATCACAAATTCCATAGTATTCCCCCAACAAGGTCAATTACACACGATGAATCTTAGTAACAGATTCCCGTATCTGTAGACATAAGTTAACTTGCTAAGTTGATTGTACATTGAATATATGCAATAACCATTATTATTAAGGAGTAAAACTATTTACATCATAAACATGTAATTATAAAAGGAAAATATTCAATATTGCCTACATGTAGCTCTTTAGTTTTCCCAATCAGATAGACCATCAAACAGTGCTATATGTACAAGTAAAAATCAACTAAAATGCACAAATACATGTATAAGATAAAATCTCTTAAATTTAACAGGACTAAAACTGCTGACCCAGGATCAGTTCTAGTAACTCAAGCAGTCATGTTGCTTTAAAGGCCTATAATGGGTACCTAGCTCCCCATTGTCAGCACTATTTGATACACTTCCATCCAATCTGACCTCTCTTGTTACTACCTTTAGCAGTGTGAAACACAATACACTGTAACAAACTGACCGTGGAGAGCTTCTCTGCACATCATGGAGAGCTTCCCTGTATATTGTGAATTTATACACTCTCCATATTCACAGAAATGGACTTGAGAAAGATTCTAGTTATATACATGTACAGTCCATTTTTAATACAAACAGACTCAACAAGAATTTACTTAAAGCTCTGTTTACAATATTTTCAATGACATGCAATCGGCACTCTACAATCCTTTAAATGTCAAGTGGGTGAGGAAGTCATATACATGAATGTGTCAAGGAGTGAAGGAAGTGAAACTCAAGTTGATTATGAACCTTACTCCTACACTATAGAAAATCATTTGTACATGATGATGACGGTGTACATGTGTTTTCATCATTTTTGGATAGCAATTTCTTAGATTGAACAGATTCTAGTTAAGAAAATTTTGCAGGTTGAAACCTTTAGAAAGATGAAAGCCCGGAGTTCAATAGATAGGCAACAAGTCACTAGCTGTAAAATTAAAATGCTAACCACCTAGATCACTCAATTACTTGATCTTCTACAAAAAAAATGTTAATATTCACTTTTTAAAAGACACAAAAAACCAAGCATAATAGCATGAAAATGTGTATGATTGATTGATTGATTGACTTTAGCTATCCTCAAAGGCGTTCACTTTATGATATCGTGGTGGTGTAACAGTGTTCCAACATAATAAACACATTTAAAAGATCATAAATTTATAAGGGCTTTGTCCTGTTTGACCATTAGTGTTCCTCTCACGTTAGATCAAGACAGCAGCAAGACAATTATTACTTACTGTTGTATAAAGCAAGGGCTCTGATACTTTAAGAGCTTTGCCCATCAATGTAAGGCATGTGTACATAAGTACAAGGAGGGAGGGGGGGGGGGGGGGGGG
>JARFOD010133183.1:12025-27775 GCA_031763545.1 Mopalia muscosa
CCCCCCCCCCCCCCCCCCCCCCCCCCCCCCCCCCCCCCCCCCCCCCCCCCCCCCCCCCCCCCCCCCCCCGGATACACTTAAGGATCTGAGCTTGGATTTCAACTTCTCCTCAAAAGAAAACTACAGTAAACTGTGATTCCTTTCCTCTAAGACATATTATCACAAATGAACTAAAACACCATTGCATATAGAATGCCTTGCATGTCAGTATATAATTCAGTACTCCATCAACACGACGTTTTATTTTTTTCTTCGTCAGTTATTAGGATGTTTCTATTGGAAGTAGTGGGGCAAGTCATGGTGTCATGGCGGCAGTGTGTACAGAGCATGCAGCCACCAATGGACAGTCGCTGATCAGTCCCCTGGAGGCTTTTGTTTGAATTGTTGATTGAAACACAGACCTGAGAGTTGGTAAATTGAAACAACCTCACCATTCTGACCCTCAAACAAGTTTAATTTCACGCTGTCGTTCTCAACCAGACCAACCTGTCCTACACTGGTCGTCATATGAACTCAGTCACTTTCACATTCTGATACACAAATCCATATGTTAGTTATGCTGTTAAATGTTGATTAGTGTTTTATGCCGTGCTTAAGATATGGCTGTGTATTCCAATAATAATTGACACTAACATAATCAAGATGTGAAGCACCACCATAATGTTGGAATGATAATTTTCCTCCAGTGCTAAATAATGACAAACTCACTGGCAGGCCTTGTGACTAACCAGAAGGCTGGGATGTTAAAATCATGGCCTGAAAAACTGAAGCTAACAGGGATAAATTGACTGATATTTGCCGCCATGTTTAAGGGTGCGTGACCTACATACATGTATACATTGATGATCCTTGAGAATATGTAGCCAATCAGGTGCAACCACAAATGGAAACAAGTGCTGCTGATATCAGCAAGAACCAATCAAAACCTGAGTTACCTGACCATAACTGATCAAAACAGTTAGACTTTTGTACCTTATTAAAATAACAATAACTGATTGAATCCAATGCTTGATTTTAAAATAAATGATCAAAATATTTTCCCATCTTTCAAACCCTGGACAGCTAAGAACAAAATGAAATGTTTTACTATGTTAGAAAAATAATGCTCCTCTCAAGGCCTGACAGCTTGACAAGTTTTGGTGCAGATTATTCTTAACCAGAAAGGTAGCTGACAGTACAATGGTCATAGAACAGTAATAGTAATTTAGTTGATGTCAGTTATACTGATATTTATTTTAATGGTAGTTCAATTATATGATGACTTTGCATAACAGATAATTGGTTAAAAACTGGGGTTTAATGTCATACTCTAGGGTATTTCACTGATATGACAATGTATTGTATATTTTGCACTGTTCCTTGCTTAAATATGGTGAAAAACTGGAAGGAAACTTCGTGAAAACCAACCCCCCAATTTCTGGAGCCACACTGTGTGACTCATTCATATAATTAAAACTGGGAAGGATCATTGTAAAAGCAGCCGGCAAACTGTGCAGTCTATTACGGTTGGACAATAGCATGTACAGTCATACGTCTTAATTATTTTAATTAACAAACAACCTGCATAACTTATCCATATATTTTAAGCCAATGTAAAATGTCAAAATACACTACAAATGCCATCTCCCTCTGATTAAATGGCCATTAACTGACATCAAATCTGTGTGGAACACCATCTTGATCTTCACACTTTTTTTACCCAGGGCTTCACAAAAATACCATTAACATATCTCCTCTTAGAAATAAAATTGCTTCATAAGAAATTGTCAGTCCACATGTGCTCAGAGAAAAAGTTTCACACCAGTAAGTTATGAGCAATAAGTGTTAGCACGTGCCTTCATCAACATTATGTAAGAAAAAACAAAACGTTCATATCCTCTGAAGCATTTTGAAAATAACTTGTTGCTTTGTAAACTTTTTCTAATAAATGTTGTTTTCACGTGTTGCAGAATGCAGATGGGTAAGTTTTAGTTATAAATATATGTGTTCATCACCTAATGTAAAATAAAAAGAGTTTAGGCATCTATAAGCCAGAGATATACATGTACATGTGGATACTTTGTCCAGCATGTGGAATCGGTATACTGTACGAATAAACAGATTTGTTTTAATAATCAAGGCTTGTGAAAAAAAAAAAGCAAAAAGGAATGTTGTTTTTAAAAATCCATCTTCAAAGGGCACCAGGCTCCCTGTTATATTAAGCCTTGTTAAACTTATTTGCTTGTGTAATAATAAAGACATATCAAACAGCCCGGCTTCATGTGTCCCTGACTTCTGTTTTACACCAGCTCCATGCTCTCAAAGGGGTTTCGCTTTATGACAGATCTATTCCAACAATAATTGACCCAAAGTAATAAACAAGTTAGAAAGTTAATCTTCTTCCAGTCCTATAAAGTAAAGACAGCATTGCTACTCTCAAAAGTAAACTGCCTTTTACCAAAGGGAACCGGAGCAAAAGGAAGCCACTCCCCAGACATCTAATCTAATACAAGGATTTATTACATGTACAAATAATAATATGCATGTGATCTTTAACCAAATTTTTTAATATGTTCAGATTGGAATACTGTTTATTTTCTATTTCTTGTGTCAACAGGGCATCAAAACCTATAGACATCCTTGTCCAAAAGAATGTTGAAAGCAGGCAGGGTCTATGTTAAATGCAGTGTGTGACGTCCACAGATGATTGCCCATGTGTCATTGAGAAGACTGCCTGGACAAAGCTGGATACACCATAAAGGATGGATTCATTATAGAGGATCAGATTTCTTCCTGTTCAACTGTTATCAGATGGGTTTTGTGTGATAAACTAAGATGAAGTCTTGACCAGCAGTCACAGTGTGACAGCTTGTCCTAACATCAATTCACTGACCCAATCAGATTCTCAACTGATACCATTCACCAGCTGAGATCACAACTAACTCCTCAAACGTCTTCCAATTTCAACACTATCATGCAGAATTTAACTTTTCTTATTGTCATTTTATAACAAGGTTACTTCTTAATCTTGATACAGGAGGAATTTTAATTTCCAAAGAGCAATATTTGTTGATTTTAAGGTTTTGTTAGTATAGTCACATTGATGGATTGCGTTACTCTGACTTTATGGAGATGACTATTCTACAGTCTAACCACCATTTTATTTTGAAATAGAAAAAAAAATGTACCATTTACTTGTACATGTAGGAGATCTAGTTTATAAAACGCTAGAATTTGGAGATTTTTGGTGGGAAAACTTTTAAAATTTGAATTTTCCTTGGATGAATCTTGGATTCTGGAAAACACCTGTATACTATTGAAGTGCACAACTGTTGTATTAGTGCCAACACCATTTAATCAATCTCACTGGCTCTTTTAATTTTAGAACCACAACTGGGTTTTGTCTTTCCACATCCTGTATCAACAAAAGCGATTTTTGCTTTCTGTGTTCGGTCACCGCTATTAATATGAAAACGAATGATAATAAACCAGTCACCCTCTTAACTCTTCAATTTCCCCTGTTTCCAAGCTGTCGTTCATGGTAATTTTTCAAAAGCAGCATGACAAAAATTTATGGAAAGGCCAATCCAATCATGTCCAGAATTTCTATCGCTGAAAAGTAAATTAACTCTGGCTGTTATTCATCCAAAGACATCTATCCGTTACTTGGCATTATGCACCCGTCAAATCCTATATATATCTACAAAGACGTTGCATAAAGAGGAGATGGTGAAGCTTTAAGGACAGAGAAATTGAATAAAAACAGAGCTGCTATTTCAGCCCCAGAAGAAACAACTAAATCCACTTTTCTTGCCTCATAATTCGTGTTGATCTCACGACTGATGTAAATTCTCCTGAGGAGTTCCAGCATTTTGCCCGTTTTTCTTGGCCCTCGAATTCTTATCAGCCTCTCAAGAAAATCAATTTATTTCCCGTCTTGTCATATTAGGGGTCTAAGGGGATCAAAACTGACAGGAGAACCCAGCGAGACGCGTACAAATTAAAGACAATTGGTAATCTAATTTCTGTTGTTTTAATTTGTGTACACAATTGGAGTCTTCATTAGGAAGATTTCCATTCAGTTCCGTGGTTACTCACATTAAGTCCAATATCTCCCACTTCTATTCCCCATCCTAATTCTCTTATTCTATTCTGGAATTTCTCAATAAAAATTTCCTGCACAATTTAGAGCTGTCAATTTTGAATCAAACTATTTGGAGTTTTATAGCTCCTGCTGGAATGTAATCTATTTTACCAAAAAATAACAAATTTCTATAAAAAAAAATTTAATTTTTTTTTAAACTACTATCAATTTAAAAAAAATACAATCATGAATTTTGCAGTAACAGTTACAGGATTTATGCTGTACATATTAAAATTCTTTATTAACTTTAATGTTAAATGTACTTAGGCGTTAATTAGCAGAAATAATTTTACCTGAACTTGCTGAAATGCTAATTAATAAAAAAAATGTCAATGCCTTATCTAAAGGGAAATGAATCCTCGAACAAAATGCCAGAAGAACGCTTTTTGGTTTAGATGAAAACGAGTGGAAAACCCTCTGTCTGAGCCCCAGTCTGTGCGTTTAACTTTTTAGAAATATATGACAGAGGCTCGGATAATTTTCCCTAGGAAATTTAATCGAAAGGTATATATATTTTTTTTTACAAATGATTAGAGATCTTAAGGCCGGTCATGGTGTTACTTATACTTATTGAAGTGTGTTCAGATATACTGGTATGTTGGTAAAATCAGCGAAATATCCCCAGGCAAAATTAGGAGGACAATTTATACTGAATAATGACACTAACAATATAGCTGTCTCGCTGTTTTAACTATGGTATTGCTTTCACAGATCACCTCTGGCCGACTTGTAAATGGTTATAGATGGTGAGGAGTATCAGGGGAAAACAAAAAAGGTTGAGGTAGTCTGACGTGAAACAGAGGAGGCTTTGTGAAACAGAGTGTATTGTTATCACTCTAATAATCTGATTAACCAGAACAATTAGACTTATTGTCTTACTGATATGACTTTATGCAGTACTTAAGGTGACTTCCCTCATATAGTGGCCATTGTGTCCAATGGTTGGAGGATTAATCCACTTTTTATGCCGGACATAAGGGTATTTCACTTATACATGTCTGACCGTGGTGTAAATCAACAATAATTGATATGGTTACAACCATAAACTGTGAAGTGTTTTGCTTCTGTTGGAAAGCTAACTTTCCTCAAGAGCTAAATAAAAGCAACAATGCTTCACAGCAAACAAACTGCTCGTAACCAGAGACCAATGGGTTGAGGAAACCACTAGCTTTGTGTGCTAGATTTGGGTTTGATTATGTACAATTTTTTTTCATTCATACAACATGAACAACCTGCCATCCAAACTGTGGAGAATACCATCCACAACACCACTGGCAACAAACAAAAATACAGGACAATCACAAAAAAGCACCAGGGCAACATGGAGCTCTCCGAAACCCGCAAGCCATGTAACAGATATTTAACGATGATTAAATAAAACTCAAGCATTTGACTGAAGATAATGCAGTATATCTCAAAAACATGTAAATTTATAGAGCTTTACGCTTAATTTAAAACAAATGTTTTCAACCCAAAACACTATTGCTAGACATTCCAAAAAATAAACTTTCAAATAATTAGGCTGTTGACATTTATCCCATGCAGGTGAGATGTAGCAAGACTTGACCTACATATGTCTGGACATTACCATTGGTCCTCAAGTTCAGGCAGCCTTATAAAACAACGAGACATCCATCACACTTGAAGCGTATAGTTACAAATAAAAGTCATTCTCTGAAAATCCATCAGAAATCTGTTACCTCATACAGTTCATATCAGTCAGTTTGCTATCATTTTGACCCCTAAATGTTTTGTTTAACAAACAATGGAATGAATAGAGAAGTATAAATGTGATGATTTATATACTTATATCATCTGTATTGTCTATGTATCCACAGCTAATACAGGCTCCCTACAACTATTACTCTACAAATTGTCATGAAATGTCAATTGAATGATTTGTCTGCTGTTTGATGCGTTGAAATTCAAAGATGCTTTGAGCATTCTTTAGTATATATGTAGATTTTACATCATACTACTCTTTTCTACTTACATGTGTAATATGGAGAGACTGAACTGAAGGCTTAGTCTTTAATAGTGGATGTAAAGCCATATTGCAAACTAGCATAGAGTCCACATGGCAGAGTGTAAATGCTTATGTTCGCTCCATTTTTTCCCTTGTTAATTACACTACTAATAATAAAGTTAATAAGCACACATGGAAATAAAATTATCTTCTGAGGGAAAAAATCACAGAAAATTTAGTTTTTATATATAAAAAAACAAGTCCAGTTGGCCACTGGTTTTAATTAAATGTACGCACTTAACTTGCTCAAATCTACCCCTTCATTGAAAAACAGCGAAGTATGCCAAGCTTAAAACATATGGCTGTTTTAGGTCTCCTGTGTCTTAGAATATAGCAGTCTCATCCAACATTGACAAATAGAGTGAAGATAAAGCTTAAATACTTTCAACTGTGCTGCGCACCACCGAGCGACCACAAGTACGTAATCTTAATACACATTTAGATTGATTTGATTGACTCGTGTTTAATGCCATGTTCATGTGTATTTCACCAATATATTTCATGTAAACAATACATGCATCAAGGCTCATTCAGTAAAAAGCAATATTCAGAACGAAAAACATTGCCACAGTTTTATCAAAATAAGTAAAAAATGTGTAGAGTACTGCCATAGCACTGGAAAGCACTGACGAATTTGACATTTTCAGGAGATGTTCAAAGTTTTGGAATAATCAAGAAGACAAAAAGACTCAACGCAAACAGAAAAGTGTTGGCAGATCTTTGGTTGGAACTGTTGCGGAACAGCTGACCTGTGATGTACGCTTGGGACATTCCAACAAAACTAGGGTGACTTGAATATATACCTTATAGAGTTGGGGTCATACTGTATAACTAATGCCGACCAGATGTACCCCGAAAAACACTCACCCAGAAAAATATATGTATATTTATACACAAAACTTCAACACAACATATGTCCAAGAGTGGCAACTCTCTAAAATTTCTATTTATACTCAATTGTGAAAGAAGCTTTTCACAACTCTGATAATATATAAATGTGCCTAATTTATTAAATTAAAAATTATTAGGGTTAGAATCACACTTTAAGATTAAAATAAAAATTTATCAATATGTGATATATTGTAGAATATAATAGAGTATATTTGGTCTTACTCTTTCTGCTTTAAATTATTATACTTTCAAAAAACTTATTCAACTTTTGGGGTCGAGTTCAATTTGCCAATGTATAAGTAATTGCTAGAGTTAACACTTTGGTTGGTTAAGTAAAAAAATCTGGAAATAAATTGAAGAAGCAAGAAAGTAGAATTTTTAGGAGCACATTGGTATGTGTATCTGAGGAAGCAGTAGTAGTTGGTGGGTATAGCTGGTTGTAAGTCAGTTAGAGTGTTAAGGATAAATGGGTTCTGTAAGCTGTAGCGACTTTAAGATCAAGCGTTTATCTAGAACAACCCATCAACAAAAACACATCTACAACACACACTAACCCATGTATTTGTTAACATTTCAATAAGTCACACGACAGACTGGCTTTCTCTCCACCCTATTTTATAAACACTGCCTTTGAGAGTAGGAAAATCCTTAGGAAACACAGGATTCGATGGCGACTAAAGTATGATTTTAAAGACCAATCTCGTGGTGAGAGAGAAAAATAAAGCAAAGTTATAATTAAGTATGATAGAATAGACGAACACATTGTGCATGAACAATCTTCTATTGACTGATGGCAGTTTAATGCTGTACTTAAGGTTAGGTTATTTCACTCATATGATGGCCAGCCCAATGGGTAAAGTAAACCAGTCTGGACACCACTGGCAACCATTCTTCTATTGAAATGTAACCATTAATGTTGAGTTTGATGGAAAGTCCGGTTTCTTTTAAACTTGTGTGCTTGATTCTGTTTTCTTCTTTTTTCAGCAAGATAGTTTCATGGGAGATCAAAACAAATATTTGTACACATTATATTTTTTTTTCAATAAGGTTTTGTAAAGTTAGTCCAAGCAAACTGTAAACAAATTTTTAAAGAATCTTATTTTCTTTTTAGAATTTGCAGAAGTCCTGCAACCATAGTTGGAGTGAAACCCAATGTCTTGGAAAGATATTTTGAAAAAAAATTAGTTTATTTTACTAAAGTGTTTGGAGAAAAGAAAGGATTTTATTCTGTTTCATTGGGGAAAATTAGACATTTTACTCAGGAATGGTTAGTAAAAGTTAGTTTCATGTGATGGTAAGTCAGGATGTTAGGGCTTGATTATCTATTGAGTACTGATCCTGTCATGATTAATCTCTTCTGAGAATCACAGCTCAATCCTACAGGGGTGAGGCTATTCACAGCTGTGAACAACATCTGCTACAGTAATTGAGTTCCTACAGCAGATCAGTTCAAGGGGGCCAACAGAGAGAGATGAGGCCAATCTTGTGGACTTCCCAGTTCCTAGTTCTCAGAACACCAAGAGATCAGACTAAACTCCAGTTCAACATGCAGGAATTGTTTAGATTTTCTCAATTGAAACCTAGGTGACAATTTATCAATTAAAAAGACAACAATCTGATCGTGTTTATTATTAATACCCTAAATCAGCATGACAAATCAAAACTTTCTTGCTTGTGTGACAATATAACATGTATTGATAAGGCAAAATTTGTGTTTTCTTACAAATGTTGATGATTTCTAGGTCTGTGATGTAATGTTTTCCGGCATAACCTTAAAATCTGTCCTCTAAAATGTTTTGAGGTATCCCAACATTTGCATTTTACCATGTTACCATGGATTGCAGATTTTTTGAATACATAAATATGCCTTTGTTAAAAATAAATCAAAATTGCTTTAAAATTCAATCTCCATTGATAATGGGTTGAAAAAAATTGTCAAAATCCATAGCAAAATGCAAATTAAGACAAAGATTGCAAACAATCTGGGAAACCTATAAATTGGTGATCCTAAACTTAGTTTGCATATATAAACCATGGGGAAACCCTGTTCTAACCTTTTTCCAGAACAGCACAGTCTGCTTTCTACATGTAGCTGAAAAATTCATTTTCTGCCTCTCAGACACACATTCCAAGTCTTTATAATAGCTTCCAAGATAGTAATTTTATGCACAAATTCTTTAGGTCATTTAGACATATTGATGGATTTTTCTATATCTGATTTATTCATCTATCATAATATTAGTAGTATACAACATAATCATCTATATATACAATGATGGGAATAAAACCCCATGGGGCTAAATTAAACTGTCATCTATATATACAATGATGGGAATAAAACCCCATGGGGCTAAATTAAACTGTTAAAACGGTATGTAGATTTACCAAAGTATCAAAGTATTGCAATAGTCTAGCAATTGTGTAGGTTGAATAATGATTAAGCTTTCTGTGTACGGTATTGCACTGCTTAATATGTAAGAATGCTGTACAAGTTTTTGGCAACTTTTTTTTTTTCAGAGTCTACTACTGAAATCTAGAATTTTTTTTATCTCCCCCAAAAGGTGAAAGTAGGTAATGAGGAGGTAAAAAGGCTGTCCAAAGGGAGAGGGTCGAGTAGATTGGGGTTTCATTACAATCTGTAGAGCGAACACAATTTAACACAGAGGAGATTTCCATTTTAATTAGACGGGGAGTTGTGAATAGTGCTTGATATCGTGGCTGGACAAAGAAACAGTTAGCCTGGCTTCTAGACAGAGTTCACCAACATGTTACAAGCGGTGCCCTTTACTCTGACCCTTCTTTCACTGTATACACCAGTCACATAAAGAAACTATCAGGCCCCCTGTGACCCCTTTCTTCTGGCTCAATAGCAATGGTCTCTTGTATGATTGCCGTGCTAAGATTGTCTTATCAACAGGTCTCCACACCGGATTTGATTGGACTGTGAATCAAGGATCAAAGCAAAACAGAATTAGAGTATCAGCACTCCTCTAAAGCCACCTCCAGTTTAGAAGAGTTCTATCTCTTTACTTGTGTAAAGGGTTTATACTTTAAAAAAACACATGTAAAGGTACAACTTTTAATTAAGATCTATTTGGGCATGCATCCCTTCAGTGACACTGCTGTACCGGTACAGTTATGGTTGTACTTGCACTAGTGCCATGCGATGGGCATGTGTCTTGATAAGTTGGAGATAGGGGGCAGGGGGTATTTTGGAATAGCGCTAACACAAAACTTGGCTGTTCTCCAGAGGTTCCTTCTCTTTAAAATTCTCACCTGGGCTAGCATTAAGACTCTCACACCTGTGGCGGAGCTCAATACCCTCTACATGGCAAATCAAATTTCACTGTTCAAATAAAAAGCTCTTAAGCGGACTGACAGTGTAGCCAGTTGGGCACACAGCACAAGGAGCGCCAGCAAGCCCACTGAAGAGAACTAGTTAAGCCTGTAGAAATCACACACCTTACTTTTGCACCTCAAACACACAGGACAGTGTATAACTTTGTACCGGAGGAGTGACCTAAAAGTATATCCAAATAATACAAACTACATCTATGCATTTCAGCATTAGACCCACTGGTCAAACCTTGGTATTTCACCTACACTGACAATACAAAAATTATAAATCTAGTCTTTAAAAATTTAGGAATTACCTTTCATACAAAACAAATCTTAAAAAGAACCATTGCATCCATTAATTCTGCCCGAGACAGAAATGCATTTCTGATAAGCAAATATAAATTTCTCACTACAAACTTAAAATAAATGTATGATATATATATTAAAGTTGTTACTTGATTATTACAATTTTGTGTTACACCAAAGTCTACCAAGAGAGTCTAAAAATAGCTACATGATAGTACATGTTAGTTACGGTTAAATTTAACCCATAAAAAAAAGTTTTTAGAATGTTTTCTAAGCTTTGAGAGGAGACATTGTTACGTGCGAACAAAAGCAATGTGATAAAATGAATTAATAAGGGATGACAGGGAAATGGAGACGAAAGAGAACACCCAATTTGTCCACATCTGTCGTTATGTAAAAGGCCTGGGAGAAAAGCAATCAGGCCATATTTTATGAGTTTTAGACAGGGAATTCTATCATCCTTGTGAAGAACTGGCATTTGATATGACATTTTACCAAGTTGTCTGGCGTCCAGGTGTGAAGTGAATACACACTAAACATATGGAGAGACGAAAACATACCGCCGCATACCACCCAAGATGTACAGGGAAAAAAGCGAAAAAAAATAAAATAAAATATCATCAGTAAAACTTCTCACCTTAAGCTAAATTCGCTTTAGTTTAGCCTTAATAACATCTTCACTCAGTTAGCATCAGCTGTTGTGGAAAGTGTTCAACTAACAGCTGCATGAGGTTGTTTATTTTACAAATCTGTCAAAAAAATGCTCATTTATGCACACCCGGCTACATGAACAATAAAATGGTTTACGAATTACTCCTTTCTGATGTTTTAAAACTAATTTTAAACAGAAATCACACGAAATGTGCAAGAAAGTGTACACAGTACTTTTTCCAGTAATTTTCTATACTACATCGGCTTGTTTAATTTCTTAACTGTTTAACTTTTTTAAATAGTCATTGTAAGATCGATTGATATGTTAACACTCCTAGCAGCTCCATGTTGTGTGTATCTAATGTTTTTTGATTTATAAATAATTTATTTTCTTCTGTTCAAAACATAAACAGCAAAATGACAGTGCTCTCTATTGATCTATGGCATTAATAAAATAAAACAAGTACGCACAAAATCTTGTGTAACAACAGCGAAATTCTACAACACATGAGCAAGGAATTAGGCAGAGGGGTGTCCACCCATCCTTTAGACACCCTGAATTGAGCAAATGCCTCATTTGAACACCCTGCTAAAGACACTTTAACATGCAGGAGATAGGGGAAAATTGGACATCCATTTACTTAAAAACTTTTCAAGTGAAGCAAAATGGCCATTTCTGGCTTAGCCCTGTTAATATTTAATTGACATGAATTTTAAAACTGTTGTATAAAGTGTTAGTGAAACACTAATAGAAGCTTAGATATATACCAGCAGTTATGAACTAATATCCTCCTTAAGAGTGGGATTATTCCCATCCTAAAAGGCCACCCACTTTCCTGACACATGAAGTAAACAGCAATCAGATTTCCTACATGTACATATCAAATGATCTAGGTCTGTTGTATGATTCAGGTTAAATAAGTGTCAAATTTACACCCTGATCCTAGATGCTGATATATCGAATAAAACGTCTAATTTCATTAAAAAAAAGATCAATTATTCATCAATTAAAAAAATTATTCAATATTTCTGAGAAAATATCAAATTTTGCATGTTTGACTTCTATTAAGCCTTGATCTTGGTTTCACACCATAATTAAATTAAGGTTGTTCCACTCACATGACGGCATGCCAACCCAATGGGTGAAGGAAATCACTTGACCCAACTGGCAATGTACACTTGTATATTTTTATTATAAAAAAAGAAAATATGATCGCCTCCAGCAGGATTCAAAGTATAAGGCCTTTACATACAAGTAGATATAGACAACAAAATTACTACATAGTTTAATTCAATACGAAATCCAAATAATGTATGAAATATACATAAGTATATTTACTGTCAAGTCCTACTAGCCAAATTAATTATTTCCATAGATCTATATTTACAGGTGGAGATAGATTCAAACCCTGCCTGACACATTTCTCTTTGTGTTCTATCACTTTATATGTATATTGTGAACATCAGGGGCTGGCTATATCTATATAGTCTAATTCCAGAATTGTGTTGACAATTCACTAAGCTGAGACATCTCCGTGAAATGAATGGAGATTTTTTAATGAGCCGCTTCTCGAGGGATTAGCCCCAGTTTTTATTGTGAACTCTTTATTTCTCAAGAAGACTCCTTCTCAAGTAATGTCTGTGGGGAATAGAAAATAGAGGAGAGAAACCTGATGCATTTTAATATTGCTAAGGCCGACCAGGTAAGAAAGAGATTGGGATTGGAGCAGAGACGGTCCGCACTTCACACGTCTCAAGTGGGCCTGTCAGAAAAAAAGAGACTCACTGTCAAATGTCGCCAACCAGCCCCGTACTGACACCTCCTTTAAACAAGTCCCCATTCAGTCTACAACTCCCATGTATAGTCAGAATTCATCCCACAATCTTCACACACAACTCCAACAAACACTCATAGATTTTTCATGAAAGTATGTATGTGGTTGAATCCGAGATCGCCAAGCACTTAAAGCAGAACCTAGTGTATCTTTTTCTACAGTGTCAAATAAAATTCTCTCCACAGTATGAAATCTTACCCATACTTCCAAGTAAATGTAGCAAGTATTGGGCCATTTATTAAACATTGTCTTCATTGTGGAAGATAAGCCCAATTGAAGCATCAGATAACTTTTTACATAGCCTAGAACCAAGTTGTTGAACTTGGTCCTTTGACAATAACATCATTATTACCACATAAGTCACATAATTCAGTAAATCAATCGTACAAATATCAATGTTCAAAGTTTACAATAATAAATTAAGAACATTTAGTTTTAGTGTTTTAATACTCATTACAATTCTCAGGTAGGTTTAAATTTTGGTTTAATTAATTTTACCTTGATTTGTTTATTCCTGAAATATATCACCTGAACAGGGGTAACTGATTAGGTAATTACAGGTACACAGTTCCAGAACTACATTGGCACCTGTGTAATCCACTTAACTCATTTACCTTCCCTTACCCCCTAAATCCCCAGAAGGTAAACCATTTGACCTGAACTAAAACTAAATACCTGCTGGGGGCCTAATTGACCACCTGTTGTTGTTAAGAATAGAGATTTAAAACCCACTGAGGGTGCCTGCATTGTGACATAATAGAATACTAATGAAACCAAAAAGTCGTCCAATCATATTAAAACAGCATTACTCCGTGTTAATTCCATTACACTGCAGGTAGCTTGGATAGGTGATATATCAACCATTAAAACGGGATTATCACACTTTGTCAAAGTTTAGTCCTGTCATCCAGCTAGATAAAACCAGGAACAATTCAATGGCAATGGAAAGTCCCATGCAGTGTGGGACTGGTGAAAACAACAGTATAAAACTGCTTTGTCTTTCTCCCTGGACTCCCAAACATGCGTTAGCTTATATTACCCATTGAAATATTAATTTTATACATTTCATTTTGTGTAATATTTTAAACAAAGAGAATACATCTAAACACAGCATGGGATGATCAACAGAAGAGACCAGACAATAAAATGCCTGTGGCTTTTCATTATCACACATGCACATTTACTTTGTGTCCTATGAAATATTAGCCTTTCATAAATTCCCTAATTGTAATGCTTTATCAAACATAAAGGACACAGGGGAGGTAATATTTTGTTATTAAAAATACATTTTCTTTAATAACGTACTTGCTATTTTCACAGCAAGATACCTTGTACAGAACCTGTAATACTAAAGGCTCAACGAGTTGAATTCAATACATGATTAATTTGAATAAATCTAGGTGTTGTTTTTTTAATTTTGCTTCATGTGTATCACAGTATTGAATCTTTATTCTTCAGAAATATAAACTAGACAGCACACAGAGCTGAGCAGTACATGTAATAAGGCTACGTACATGTAAGGTTTTGAATGTTTTTTGGTGTATACAATTTAGGATGGTTTATCATAGAACAGATTCAGGTAGTCTCTTTAATACCTGCTTTATCAGCATGTGCACACCTGTCAAGAGCTAGTAATCAGTTCAGGTGATAATTTAACTCACCTTTACAGGACCCAAAATGTTTACAGATGGAGATTTATTTACATTTAAAAGTTATTCTGCACATAAATTTTATAAACATAATATTGTCAATCTTACATGTAGGTTCTTTGATATTGCATGTTATGTTGTTATTTTGTTTAAACTTATTGTTTCTTATAATGTTTTATCGGTTGTTTGGGGTGAAATTCATACCTCTAAAATTTTTAAATAGATGTAGATCCAACTTTATGTCTATAATGTGTTACAAACATGCAAAGCGGGTGCAGCTTAGTTATTTGAAACAAAGTGAGTCTGAGTATGTACTGTGTACAGTAGCATGAATCAATAGCTACAAACTGCATCCTATGGGAGCCATCAAAACACCACAGCTAATATCAGGAATGACAATGTACATTTCACATGCTGTCAGCTGATTTCTGGAGTTACATGTAGCAAATACAACTATGGATAATTTAACAAGGATTGACAACTTATTGCGATACTTTTGATGGGTTGAGAAACTCAAGTATTCGGACTACTTGCTGTGCTATAACAGACAGTTATAGACTGAAGAAGTAAATTAAACACAGGCATAAACGGTAGCTTAGATCTGCTTACAACTGTTAGCATTTACTGATGATGCCACTAATGCTGCGGAATGCTTCTCTACGCCCTTTCTACTCGACACCATGTTTTCTCAACTGTTTCTTACTTCTGCCTCAAAACAAGGCCTTTCAGTGGCCAGGCTTTGTGGCAGGTGAAATGCTATAGCATTTTCACCCTTTCGGATAAAGAGTACTACAGTACAGAAAATATGATTATTCTATTTCAAGTCAATACTGAATTTTAAATAGATATATAAAATGAATATTTTTTGTGTCTTTTAGAAAGTGAAGTTTAACAGTATTTTCGTTATTTTGGGATAACACTTTCTTAGTT
>JARFOD010133184.1:0-13637 GCA_031763545.1 Mopalia muscosa
TTATTATTGTTCTGCAGAAAAAGACGATTCAGAATATATATACATGTGTTGCAAAATTCACAGTAGTTTAGAAGTAATACCGCGGAACGTAAAAACATCTGTCATGGTTTTCTTGGTATGTGTGATTGGCTATGGAATATGGTGGTGGCTGTCCCTAGTAGTTGGTAGTTTTTGAAGAGCTCAGACTTTTTAAATAAAACGATAACCTATTGCTCAATAACTTCAACCTCAAGATCAAAACTTGAAAAGTACAAGTATTGTGTAGTACTGAAAATAAAGTTTCAACTTTACCGAAAAAATAAAAAAATATGCTCCTTTTTTTCCTCTTTAGAATAAAAAAATGCGGAATAATACCAAAAAGTGTGTTAGCGGTAATTATAGTTAACATGTTTAATAAAAATAATATATATTTTTTTAAAGTTTAATTGTGATATAAGAAGTTTAGGTTATTGCAACACGTTTCCGTTCACTAGGTCTACATGCGTAATTTGCAATATATATAAATGATGAGAAAAACATATTTCACTTTAACATGACGTATACTTATATGACTATATTTTAATCTACTATTCTCTCAAATTACACTTCTGGCGTATTCAAAATTAGTAGACGCAAGTAGTATATAGCTCTAGATATTGTTAATTCCTACTTACTTATTTCTCCTTTCTATTCTCTCTTTCTCTCTCATTCTAAACAGCAAAATGGAAATACATAACTGCAGCTGGTTTAAGCCATCAAGACCTAGCTGAAGGTACAAGTGTTTGTCTGCATCCTTTACCAACCACACATTTATGTAATGGACTCGTATATGAGGCCAGTAGATTTGTCAAATGGACAAAACTCACGCTGCTCCTCAAACACTGGATTGGAAATACTTTTCCTATTCATTACAACAACAAAAAAATACAAAGTGAAGTTGAAAAACTTGTAAAGGAACGAGCCAAATTAATAAAGAGAGGAACAGCAAGTGTAACTGAACTGGAGGCCTTAATGACAGAGCATTTTACTCTGCCGCTTCACCAAAATGTGGCCACAGAACGGATTGTCAGCTGCAGTGATGTGGCAGAATCGTTAAGAATGCAAGTTGCTCAATTACAGCAAGCAACATTTACTACTGGAGAAAAAATAAACAAATTAAGACAAGAAAAGCGAAACTCTCGTGTAAGAGAAAATAGAAAGAAAAAATTAATTGAAGCACAAAAGGCCGTATTAAAAACACAACTGAAGAAAATCTCTCACCTCAGCTTAATCAATCTTAGACTGAAACACCAACGCAAACAACGATGGGATGTACAAAGACGATCCAGGAGAAATCAATCCATGACAAACAAAACTACTCAATTTAACACCCACGTGACAGACCAAAAGTGTGAATGCGGTAGTGTCCAAGATATGTATAGTACCACACTATCATTTAAGGAAAAGAACAAATACAGTCCTTAAATGTTGAACTGTGTATTAAAACTATTAAAAGAAAATGTGGGATACAGACATGTGAGTTCCGTTATTGCAACTGTTCTTCAGTTAGTAAATATTCAGGCTGAAGAGCTCCCGTCCACAACAACCGTTGAAAATATTTCTAAATTAAAGCTGCCATTAGCCCAAATGAATGCGGCTGAAACTACATTTTCAGACAATATGACACTTTACACTGATGAAACTAGCAAGAGGGATCAACAATTCGAGACGTATGTTGTCACTGGCGGAAAAAACAAGACGCCCACAATTTTAGGGTTAAAAGAAATACCCGACAAATCGTCTTCAACAATTCTCGGGACACTACAATATATTGTAGAAGGTCTGGACAAGTTGATACCGTCTTGTGACGCGGGAAGACGGATCGTGTCAAAATTAAAGAACACAATGAGCCACAGAGCTGCGACAGGTAAATACTTTTGCTAGTGATTAAGTTTAATAATTAGCTGGCCACAAAGAATCTGCCCAATAATTGTAGGGATTAGATGAAAATTTTGGTTAGGGGGGGGGCGTTATTGAATTATAATTATCCCGGTTTCATGAGTTCTGTCTTATTTATTGAGCCAAATAAATTTCTGTACAGAACGACGAATTCTCAATTTTTATTATGCCTGTGTTGTATTTTGCAGAAAAATTATTCCAACAAAGTTTAAAAGCTTATCGCACTGAAATTTTGCAAGACATTTTACCATCGTGGCCAGACCTATCAGATAAGGAACGTCAGCAAGTCAGCAAAATGCATAATTTCTTTTGTGGCTTGCATTTATAAACTAACGCTGCCGAAAAGGCAGATGCCACACTAAAAACGGTTGAAAAAAAAACATGCTACCTTAGCAGAAGACTTACCAGAAGAAAGCGATCAAGTTTCATGCTTTGGGCGTAATTCGAATTGTGTTAATTTCATTCGAGCAGCATGCAAAGCCTTTGCACAGGAGCTGATGCCAAAATGGTTGTTTCGAGTGGATATCCACGTATCTAAAAGGAAGAGGAGAAACTGACAGCCTTACGCCATTCAAGGGCAATCGTTTAAACATTCTGTTCCATAATGCTGCTATTCTTTTTCACCAGCACACAGCTATCAACGACTTTCTAGAAAATTGTTTTGGAGCACCAAATAGTCTTTTGGCAAGCGTCGCCACCTCAATTAAATCGCCCATTATTTTAGCAAGCTGTAGAGGATTAGGATTGGTCAATTTATTTCTTACAACTCCCTTGTGGAATGCCATTGAAAAGGCCGACAACATCATTGACCTTAACAGCCTGTATGAAACAGTCATACATAAAATGAAAACCGTTGAGGTTTTGAGTGTAACATTAGGGGAAGAAAGAATTGAAGAAGAAAAGAAAAGCAATACCATCTGCACCAAAAACAACTTGCTTTACAACTGAAAAGGAAACGTGTTGTCGCTCAAACAACGAAATTAACGAATGCCATAATTTATCAAGGCCTTTGGCAAACAGAAGACGAAGTTGATTCTCGCCTAAAATCTTATGCCCTGAAGTCTGAAAAAATAGAAGCCGTTAAAGTACAAATAAATTTCCGTAAAAAAATTATTGGCCAGAATGCCGCTCCAAATGTATTTGCCTTTTCTTTAAAGAAAAAAAAGTTCAGTTGCAAGAAATTGTAGTAAATTTGAAGGCCCTTGTCCGCAAAGCGCAGGAAAATTCGGATGGCACTGTTTCTCTCTGGGTCCAGAAACGAATCAATCAATCTTTAATGGTTTAATGTTGTGTATGACAACGAACCCGACACCGTTTATACATCCAACACACTGAAAGAAGATTTGGACAATGGAGATTTGCTTTTACTTTAGGTATTGTGGAATTGCGTTATCTTCCAACGGCACTGAAGTAACTAACAAATAGCCTACTAACCGTTTCAGAGTTTATTGAATAACAGACTGTAACCGCACACGCACACAAGCAATTTGAGCATAATTGTTTTGTCAGTTCTTTGGATGTACAAACTTTGGGGTTTCTCGAACTTTCTCTGTTATATCTTTAACAGAGTTCGAATGTGACATATACAACACTAAGACCAGCCATGATTGCACTGTTACTGGAACTGATTTATTACAGACTTCGAAAGTACAAGAGCTACTAAAGGGGGATCACTCTCAGAGCATTGTGATACATAACATTCTCCACAAAAGAACTGCTGCAAGATTGCATTTTAAAAAAATAATATTACGTACACATTACGAGTGCAAGCATTGACCCATCCTTTTTAGTTAGTTAGTTAGTTCCCTTTTTTTGCACTTTAATTTGGCATGTAAGCAATACCCAATTGTTCTGGTGCCAATTAGAATCAATGAGTAAAATAATAATAGTGATAATGTTTTCCTTTTAACCCTTTAAAGACGGACTGGCCAAATTTGGCCGGTGAAGCACGTGTGTTTTCTATTGACGTATGACGTAGGTATTTCCGTAAAACGCCCATTGGCTCACCAAGTCACGTGACCTGGGGTTGCCAATGTAAACAATCATGGCCGCTTCTCCTCTTGTCTCGCTTACTGATTCACCGCTAAACCTATACTCTTTTTACATTGTAAATATTTTAGATTATTGTTCATTGTTAAATTCAACCCACGGATGTATAAATAACTATAATTTTGAGATAAAAAAGGGACGTGTATTGTTCGAATCCCGGTTTGTTACTAACATTCGATTTAGGGAAGAATCTGACAGTTGGGTCATCGGCGCTACGGTTAAGGCAGAAATGAAGAAGAAAGAAAAGTACGAGATCGTCCTTACAATTTGTAAGGCCGGGGAGGTAAGAGGAATTCACTGAAACTTTTTCCATAGACATTGTTTGACCTGAATTGTTTCATTTTGAAACCTGTTGTTTCAAAAAAGTATTCATTTTCGAGCCTATCCCTAACTAATCGGACTTGCAGGCAAAAACTAACAAGCTTTTATCAGCCTAATACATTAGACCTGTATAAATGTTACAGATTTAGATGTGGAACACGTAGATTTAATTTATTAGACTAAACTGTTATATGCCTGCCTATAAAAAAAGTAAATATTCACAAACTTGCCAAATTATTCGTCATAGAAGTGAAATACCCTTGAGTTTAATATTAAACCTCAATCAAACAAACCTTCTGGCAGTTTTTTCGAAGAGTAGCATTACAGTCATTAGTACTTAGCAATGGAGGAAAATTAAGCTTCAAATATTATGGAAATGCTTCACATCTTGGTTGTTCTAGTGTCGATTATTGTTCAATGTTATAATACACTGCCATCATATAAGTCGAATACCCTTAAGCATGGCGAAAAACACCAATCAATCAAACAAACAAAATACATTTGAACTTCTAAAGTACTTACGTTTAAAAAAAAGTTATGGGGATTAAAACTACTAATGAAATTTGTTTGTGTTACATAGGTTGAAGATGCAGAATGTGCCTGCCCAGGAGGTGTCAGACCAGGGTGCTGTAAACACATATTTGGAGTTCTGAGTGCCATTGAAGACTACAGCAGATTAGAGCTATATAAATCCCTGAATGAACGTCTTCAACAATGGCATCAACCAAAGCCCTCTCCTGTTCCTCCCATGAAAGTTTCTGAAATTTGCCCTGCATCTATTTTTTCAGAAAGCGATTTAACATATATAACTGTGAACAACGATAATCTTACTAATATGCCACAATCTATGCCTCTATTTTCTTTACTAGATGGCTCTTCTCCTGGTCTCATTTTACGAGACGAATTGTTTTATAGTAAAACCATACCTCTGCCTTCATCTTCAGTGTATTCCTTTTCTGATATTAAACCAACGCCTGGTTATTTAGATTTTTCTACCATTTTATACTACCATGAACACATAACAGCAAATATTTTATGGCATGATTTGAGGAGAAAGCAACTTACAGCTTCTAATATCCATTGTATTTTATCGAGGAAAGGTGAATTTCAAAAATTAGTTTCTGACTTACTTAAACCATGTGATGTTTCCTTTATTCCAGCTGTTCAGTTTGGTAAGAAAATAGAGCCAGCAATAAAAAAATCACCTTGTACATAAATATCATGATTACACGTTTAGAAATACTGGATGTATTATTAACCCATCCTAATCCTATTCTTTCATTGCAGCTTCTCCTGATGGGTTGTTATTTAATGCAATTAACAATAAATGTATTTAAGTTGAGGTAAAATGTGTCTTTAACCCTACCAACATGTCTTTGTCAGATGTCATAGAAAAGCAAAAAGATTTCTGTTTAAAACTTAATACTGATGGCTCAATGCAAATACTGATGGCTCAATGCAACTAAAACAAAACCACAAGTACTACCAGCAGATATTGTGTCAATTATTCTGTGCTGGTCTCAAATTCATTGTTTGTGTTGTACTACAGCAACACAAAACCCATGCATTTTGAAAATATTGTATTCAACAAAAATGACTGGATTTGTTTGTTTGATTGGTGTTTAACGTCGTACCCAAGGGTATTTCACTTATATGACGACGGACACAAATACAGGACATCACAAACAAATCTGCTTCCCATTACCCTTTAGCTCTGCGAACACCAGGGCAACCTCTTTTCTCGCCTCTTACAATCAACCGAGGAAGCAGAGGGAGTATTCTTAAAGGCCATGGCCCACCTGCTCCCTCACAGGGCAGATGGCAGTCGAAAGTGAGATCCAAGAAAACAAAGATGTAATGAATACTGTCCCAGATATTTAAATTATGTTTATAATTATTTTATCAATCTTGAAGCAGTAGCAATATTAGCCTACTCATTAATTGTATTGTATTGTATTTCTAGAGAACAACTACTCATTTTCAGCCTCAATTTACTTTTTTATGTGTGACCTCATAAGAAGTTTGAGAAATCTGAGAAGTTAGCCAATTAAAATAAAATTTAACACATGACGCAAAAATAATTGTGCAGTATACATGCCACTCAGATCAGCCGATGATTACCATACAGATAATCTATCAGTTTGGATCCCAGTACCGTCATATAGTACAGGCATATATATATAGTACATGTATATACAATGTTCGAATCCCGGTGGAGGCAAGCCAATTTTTCTAATCATTTATTCAACATATATAAGCAATGTGTGTTGGTTATATATATATATAGACCTGAGATATCTAGAAAATAAGATGATTTTTCAATTTTAATTGATTTACATCCCTGTGCCAGTGTGACTGCTTTTAGAAATATAATAAACTATATCGTGTAATAACGAGATTCCTGGAATTGACACTAACGAAATGGTTCAAGGCCTTAAATGAATTTCAAAAGTCTTAGCTAAATCAGACCTAAAGTTACAAAATTAAAAAAAAAATGAAGTTTGAAACCACACGTTATATTCTCCGTCACTAGCTAGCTGCACGATTGGCTCTTTCTCGTTTACTTGTCATGTTCAGGCTGTTAGCTGATGTGTTATCTTTAACATCACGTGATGTCTTATCTAGAATAAATGATAATAAAGCCAAAAGAAACAAACAAGGGAGGGTCGCAGTACATTATTGAATGCTGATAGAAGCTTTCAAGTTTTACATGCGTATTCAAAGATTAAAGCAAAAATGTATAACATAATTAATTCTAGTTTAAAATAAATTAATTTTAAACAATTAAATTTTGGCTTCTAAGAAAAAGCCTTTGGCCAACTGCGGTCACATTATACTCAGTTGATAAGATCCAACGCTGGAGTTTTTCTCAACACTGCTTGTTAAGAAAAGCCGACAAATAGAGAAATGTCACTTCATCGACCCTGGAATCACAGTTGTTCTTTTCAACACAGGGTTGATTAGGTTAGAGTACAAGGTAAACAAACGGACAGCCTTTACAGAAAAAATTCTAAACCTCATGGGAGATAATATTCGGTTTTGTTACATCTTTGTTCCCTTTCCCGTCTAGAGCTTGTAGGTACACACATAATGCAGTCAGTCAACCAGACGCACGTTTAACGATGTTTTGATGATGTTTATATTTTCCTCTGAATTTACCCAGCTAACAATGGAAGAAAAGACGAGAAAGATGAGCTTCCGGTTAGCGAGCAGCTCGTTGTTATTCATGTGCCTGTGAGAGCAGAAATAGAAACGCGCCTCCTTTATTATTCTATTTGTTGTATGCAGTGTTATCTCCGCCTTTAACTCACCCACAATAAGTGATCTGCCAGCCTGTTGTGACTCACGAGCTAAAATTCTCCTTTAAATGGTAAACAGATATTTACTCGTCTCAGTGTAGTCAAGTACTAGCTTAAGTCCTCACAGAGAATGTAACGGCACAAGTGGCACCCGGCACGTGAGCTCCTTATTCATTTAGCGACCAGCCACGTGCTAGGTCTCGTGAAAGTGTCAGATAAAAGTTGTGATGATCAACCGACAATAGCAAATGAATTTCCCCAAATTTCCCTAAATAAAAACATCGAGTGTCTAAAGTATTCATCGTTTAGAAAGGGATTGTTTATTGCAAATCCGTGTAATTAAAAGTGTCTAATACGGACGGCTTAGCGCTCGAATGGTTTCCTCAATAGCTGCCATTCTGAAGTTGAAGAAAATGACTTATTTAAATGGCTATTGAGACACCAACACTTTCATCCCATAAGAAGAACACGACTAGAGATTCACAGATTTATATACTGTATGTATAAGAGAAAATAATAATATCAAGGAAGAAAAATGTAGGTAATTTTGATAATTCAATTTATATACATTTGTGAAATATTTAACTGTGAGCTGTATTGCTATCGTTTGTTTTGCTGAATGCCGATTTGTTATCCTAAATTAATTTTAAAAAATTGCCATCTTGGAGTAAGTCGGGAAACCAAGACTAGGGCCCTTCTATATCGATCCGTCAATTGGAAAAAGTCTTAGCATATATGTAAGATCTCAAACTTATTTTTCCTCTGTAATCATTTAAATAAAACTTAAAACGACGAACCCTCACTAATGGGATCAGTTGAGAGGTAGGCGTGAAATTGCAATATTTATAAACGCCGCTGTCAGATTTATTACCAGTTCTCAGTATTACCTATATAGCTGTTTCCTGTATTTTAGTGTTAGTCTACAGAGGTGGTCACAGCTTGTCGCCACGAACCATTGTTCTCGTTCTATTTCCAAACAGTTCTAACACGTACAGATCTCTTATCAAACTAATTTCCACCCAGATGCAATTAACGTGTTTCAGCACTCTCGTCGCTAAACGAAATTTCCTGTCCAAAGGCACTTTGTGAACAGATTAGGCTTAGATATGCAAAGTTTATCTATCGTTATTTAAAGCAGTTCTATAAACAACGTAAATGCAAAAAATATATCCATTTATCTTATTTTCTCAGTCGCCGTCCTACAGTAATTTAAACTTATTAAACTGATGCACGTTTGTTTTATAAATCACACTATATTTTATAAACGTATTCATATGTACAGGTCTATGTTACGATTTTATCTGCGCTACTCATTCTAGCTGGAAATTTACTTGCAATATAACAGCACAGTTATTTAAATTTTGGTCTGCTTCAGTAATTGTTTTTTGTATATAATTTTCAAAATATACCCAATGTAAATGTTTGCCAATATAATGAAAAATATAACCGGCAATCGAACAACGGCTTTTCTTAGTCGGTAAAAACATATTGTATGAACTAACGGTCTCTTTACAATCAAATGTCTTTCGGATGTGTGCCAGTTTTTCCTCAACAATATTTTTAGCCCATCCCCCCACTAAAAAATACCCTCCCCACCCCCTTCAAAAAAGCAGAAGACAACAACCAAGCAAAAATACAGAAATAAATACATAATACATTAAATAAATAAATAAATAAATAAATAAATCAGAAAGAAAGAAATACAAAAAAAAAATTAATAGATACTTTTATATAAATAAATATGTTTTACGCATTACTTGCCGTCTTTACAAAAACTCCATTCTATTTTTACAGGAGCCAGTGTATATACTCATTTGTGCTTTTAATCAAATTCCAGTCAGAAATATAAAAGTGGCCAAAGATAGAAGAGAAACTGTCTGCCGATTTATGTAGTTTCTATAGGTGAAGCCCTTATCATATTTGAGCGGATTGAAATTATATAGGTTATCCAGAAAATTCAACGATATTTAGATTTAATATGATGTCTGCCGAATTATCATAACGCCTCGAAATACATAGAGTATCCGACAGTACATTATTTAACATGGTGTTTAATCATTGACTCTGCAAATATAGGAATCATGTTTTATTGCACGTGTACCTGTCAGCCAATCTACGCTCTATACCATTTCTAATTTCTCAGCTTAATTAAATTCAGTAATTTACTTTATGTAATGATTAATTTTTTTTATTTAAATAAAACTTATTAATCTGTAGGTAAAATAGTTTAAAAGTCAGGTAAACAGAAACCAAAGTCAGTATAATATTCACTTCACATTTGTAGTATAGTGTTGCTTTTATTAGAAACATAGTATTGTTTATACTATAAATTGCATTTCAAATAAATTTTGTATCAGCCCATGGTATTTGCTGGCAGGGTAATTTATGTATATTTGGTTTATCAGATGTGTTAATTTCTAAGTGACTACAATAATCGACACACGGTACATTTGCGCTGTATTCATCTTTCCTGATATGGTGGAGAGAGATCTACTGATATAATATATGATTCTGACGAAGCAAATCTCACAGTAACCCGAGGTTGTGTTTCTCATGAGTACTGATACGAGGGGTTCTAAAACACCCGAGCAGTGTCGAGACTTTGGCACGGTCAAACTGGCCCGATTGAAGGGGTAAAGTTGAGCTCGATTCAGAAAGGAGTGATGTTTGATGGGACTTTGGATCGAGATGGTATGAA
Organism: Mopalia muscosa; assembly: GCA_031763545.1. Taxonomy (NCBI): domain Eukaryota; kingdom Metazoa; phylum Mollusca; class Polyplacophora; order Chitonida; family Mopaliidae; genus Mopalia; species Mopalia muscosa. The sequence goes on from JARFOD010133184.1 coordinate 10,285, forward strand.
TGAGCAATTCGGAACGGGTTTACCATTCGCGATGGACTGATTTTATCTACACAGTTTAACGGGCTTTTCCCTTGTCCGGGTTAGCATCGCCCAGCAAGATTTTAATTCGGTCCGTTACTTTGAGAATTGGCCAACTGAAAACGTCTCCATCCCAACCACTTCTAATATGACGTCCAATTATGATAAGATCTCTGGCTGGATTTCTGATCTCTTCACGAAGGAGATCTGATGCTAAGAGTTTAGATTGTTATTCTATGGATCACCCACTCTCTAATCCAAGAGCAGCCCCTTTTCCAGCAATTTGACATGTTTCTACACGCAAGATGAATGGCGAGTTATCAAAAAAACTGTTTAAGACGGTACTGAAAATAATTCCTCCCCCAAACTCCATCGGCTTTTATGCATAGAGTTTTCAATGTCTGGATCGGTCGTAAATAATATTTGATTCACACTTAACTTGGTTGGTTTGACAAATACTACTGACTGGGTTAGAATATTTTCTTATCTCGATGGATATCTATCTGCAATCAGAGCTTTGCCCCGAACACTGTATCAGGTCCAGGCCGCTGATGGGATTTCTAGCATCGCTCAACCCGAGATAAAATCACCGAGTCGAGGCGTCTAATTCCCCGCATCGCCCTTCGATTGCATTATCAAGGAAGACCGTTTAGATGGGAGACTTTCTGCTAAATCATGGCAAATATAACGAGAAAATAAAACGAAACCAGGGAGTTGTAGCGAGGGGCAAAAAGTTAGTTTTCTGATCAGAGAAGTTCGGTGACTTGATTATTACAGAGGTCAACGCGATAATAAATGTGAAATCAGTGATTAGCTCATTTCCATCTTTAATCGAACGTGTCACAATAATGATCTAGATAGACCCGTCTTCATATTTGTCTCCACTTGATAAGGTATATGTCTTTATTACAAGTCAGGGCTATAACCAGTGAGCCTGTGGACATATAGCCCCGCTTGAATCACTATGGTCGATGATTCGAATTCCGGATTACATCTGAAGCATTCAAATCAGAAAAGAATCTGAGTTATAAAAAGGCACAGTCTCTCAAGCAGGATCGATTATTTTTTAAATTTCGGGCGTGGGTTGTATTAAACAAATTAAATACAATTTTTTCATAAAATCTGTCGGTTTCGCGTTTCTTTTTCAATTCTTATGCTGCAAACGCTATGGCAAATCTTTCGGCTTCGCCCTGTTACGTAGCTTACACCTCTAATGGTATCGAATACTCCCCAAACCGAATGAGTATTTGCCATATACGGTACCAAGTTATATGTGACTTAATCCAAATAAAGGACATTTTGATATCCACAACAGACCAGGAAGCCACTGTTACGCCCATACCTGACATATCAAAACACAATTTTCACACGGATGATATATCAATTTCCATCCAAGAGAAACCTGGTTTTAGCCTAAGCGAATATATTTTAAATTAGTGTGGATATTATTTTTAACCCGTGGGAATACAGACGAAATAAAACGAAAGCCAACATATATAAGTAAATGCTGAAACAAAACCATCCATGTCCTTAATTGCGATGGCGTATTTCGGCGATGATTTCCCTTGACAAGCTACTTCGATATTATCCAATCACAGCAAACTTTGTTGAACACAACACAACCGAAATACTGCAACGACTCGACGACACAACCGTTGGACATTAAATCCAAGGTGTGGGTTATACACTTAGAAATAATGGTTCTTTGAGCGTTCTTTACAAAATACTATTGTCATATGTGGATCAAAGACCATTACGACATAAACGGTTCTTTAATACAAGAAGAAAGTGAGAAATAATTGAACATTACTATGAGGGTTCTATACAGAAACATAAAGGGTTCCACCAGTCATGCCTGGAGAAACCTAAAGGAATTTATTACAGCCAGATTTTTCTTAGGGGTTTATGCCCTGATGAAATCAGGTCATATTCCACTTAACACCTATCTCAAATTCTTTAGCTTATATGACACTGGTTGGTGTGATCATTGTATAGTTGAGGAAACTGGAGCATGTTTTGTTTCGATGCCCAGTGGATGCCGTTTAGCTGTGTCAGTTTTATGGTTATCTAAAATGCACAGTTGTCCTTAATCCTACGATGAGTTGCATTTTTAACCGTAAAAATTGCAATAAGGTGATTGGAATAACAATAAAATTCTTATTCACATCGCTTCAAGTTATTCTGTTATTAACAGTTAAACGATATTAATTTTCACTTTCTTGCTACATACATAAATTCTAATATTCTAAAGAAAGACTCATTAACTACTTGTATTGTTTAAACGCATATAATTCGATATAGAATGGAGCCGCCAATCAAACAAAAAAATACCACATACAATATTTTTCTTATGGCCTAATTATACGTTTTGAGAAAATTATTCAACAAGGGACAGCTTTAGTTTTTGTCAAGTTTCGAAATAATTTCAAAACAAGAAGGCCATTATTTGTTTAAATAAAGCAGAGTACCAAAGCATTCCTTATATATTTTTATTGTAGAAAAAACAAATTGCTTGCCTTCACCCTGATTCGAGCTCAGGTCATTGGCGAGCAAGACCAGCGCTCTAATTGACTTAGATTCAAAGGCTAACGATATAAGAACCCCAAATTGTAATCCATTCAAATATATCATTATACATATACATCAATGTTTGGAGCTATATTCGTCGTAAATATAGACCTTGTAAACTTTTCCTAAAATCGACCCAGGATTCAGAATCTTGTCAACCTTCCTGAATGAATATGCCTGTTTATATTATTTTTGTTGTTATTTGGGACAACGCTTTCTTTGTTGGAGCAAGTTCTAGTTCGGGATGGTCGCACAGGTCTCAGACTGATAAATTGTCTGAACTAGAATCTGTTTAAGCTAAGAAAGTTTCGGGGGTTCGATTCCCGGGAAGGTTTCAATCTTCAAAATTTCCCGAACTAAAATCTGTTCAAACTAATAAAGAACGGGTTATTCTTAAGTAACGAAGATACTGTTAAGATAGTTTTATTTCTAATAACAAAAATGATGTCAATGTTCACCTTCTAACTGGCCACATAATCATGTCAGTGTTACTGACAATTTTAACACTGCACGCTGACAGACAGTAGTTAAACCTCATCGGTGATGACAACTAGTATCAATTTTTTTATGTATTTTATTTTCCACCGGGAAAAATCAGAAACATAACTTTGTTACATATCGTTTTAAACATGAATACATACACACATTCATATACAGATATGGATTGACTAAGAGTTAATATATCAAAAATCTGTAATTCCACAGAAACTTATCAACGCATTTGACAAAGCAGGATAACAGCAATATATATCTATATATCTCTACAT
>JARFOD010133206.1:0-13635 GCA_031763545.1 Mopalia muscosa
ATAATAAAGAAGTTGTTCATCCATAAAATTGTCCTGAGTTATCTATACACCGACTTCTATATGACTATTAAAGAGCCTATATAATACATGCGTTGATTGTTGGCAAAAGCTCATGCAGTTATTATATACATTCATATTCATTCATACCGTTATAACAGCAGGAGCAAATGGGAATTTATTCCTTGGGGAGTCATAATACATAAAGTTTATAATCTCCATTAAAGGTTTAAAATCATTATAATCTTCTCAATGGGTGCATAATTTACTTTAAGAACTTGTTTTCCCGAGATGTCACTCTACTGTGCTAACTTGGGCTCAATTGCACGTGTCTCATTATCCTTGACGTATGCTCGCGCGAACTGCATGCTTGTGCACGTCGGAGTTGCTGTGTGTCATGATGTCTTTGACAACGCATTTACCTCTAATAATATTAACAATATTTCTTGTTTAAAGTTTCAACAAAATATCTAGAAATTTATGAGTGTAAAGTTTCTTTTTTGGCTGTGAATATTCAGGCTGTGTGTGGGCCTACATTCCTCCAGAAGATAATACTTTTTATCATTTGTATAATGGCAATATTTTTTTTTATATATAATGACTGACATTAATATAAATGATAGATTAGGAACCAATTTTCTGTGTGGCGACTTTAATTGTCGTATAGGTGAAAAATAAGTTTAGATTGCGCATGTTCAACCGTCATTATCGTCAGACATATATGATGATATATCGCTAAATTGGACTGAGAGTTTGCAATGGTAGAATAGGAGCAGATAATGATATAGGAGAGTTTACTTACGTTTGTCCAACAGGTAGAAGTGTTATTGACTATTTACTTGCAAAAGAAAAATCGTTACAAAGTTTTAGTGAATTCATAGTCATGGATCAGACCGAGTGGTCTCAACTTTGTCATGTGACTTTCGAGCTTGGTGTAAAATGTCAAAGTTGGTAAGAACCGGTTTGGGTATGGAACCGGTTAGTACAAAATCTCTTCGTACTATAGTAATTTTTTTTTATCTCCAACCGTATTCCCACGAGCTTTTCTATGGTAGACGAGACTAAGCATACGCTATGCCAGACCATCGTAAGAAGGCTAAGGTTACGAAAGAAACAGACCAGCAAATAAATGTCCAAATGACCCGGGTGTAAATTTCTCGACATAGGAAGTTGAACAATTATGTTTTGGAATGCTTGTACCAAAAGCATATCGGCAAGTCGTTTTATCACTTCTACCTTACTTATGTACAATTCTTTTTCATATATGGGTAACTCATTTTTACTTCTGTTGAAAAGATTTCCACTTACGTGAAAAACAATTTCACATATGTAAAATAAAAATCTATTTTACATATGAAGAATTCTTTTCAATATGTGTTAAATTATTCAACATAAGTGAAATTGTTTTTCACACAATTAGCCTACAATCGAACACAAAAACCTAACTATTTCACACATGTGAAAATGAATTGCACTTATGTAAAACAAACTTTTATTTAATATAGGTACAACAGAGTTCAAATAATCAAAAACTGAGAAATGATTTCTCCCCACAGCAAGAGACTATATCCAGCATGCGTTTGTGATCCTCTTGTCTTGTGTAGACTTTCAAGACGAATGCAAAAACGATAGGCAAATACTCCACATGCTGAGCAAGTTTAGGCTCAGCAGGACAAACTCCAAAGGCAAGAGAGTTCATCATGAAACCCCCACCCCCCACCCCCGTGCGGATAGATTACAACAAAAGCAAAGTGCAGACTATGATCCATGTTATATATTATAAGTCATTGAGCACAGACTGCCAAAAGTTGATCACTGGCATATATTTACAGCCAAAAACGGCTGAAACTCAAAACCATATATTCTATTCACAAAAATGTCAATTACCGTGACAAATAAAGAGTGAATATTATATCAGGGGGCGGGGTTTATTCTTATTGAGTATTATTATTGTAGTCTATATTATTTAAATTTCACGACGAATCAGGCGTAGTAATCCTCACTACAGAATATGTCGTAATTGTAGGTCTATAGAATAAATGTATTTTCCCCGGATTCTTTTTCGCTAGAAAGTAAAAAAAAAATGCTTTGCGAAACACAGAGAGTGGATGTGCTTCTGGTCAGATTATCCTTTTTGAGCAAATTTGTTGCCGCTAAATACAGGCTGTGAGGGAGAATATGTTGAATTAAGGTTTATTTCAAGTATGTCGAATTCATAGGTAAAATTCTTTTCAAAACATATGTGGAATTCTTTTTCACATGTGTAAAATTCTTTCAGACATATGTTGAATTCTTTTCCACATATGTGCAATTCTTTTTCGCATATGTAAAATAAAGTCATTTATTTTATTTATGCAAAAAGAATTTCACATATGTGAAAAAGTATTCAACATATGTAGAATAGAGGTAGAAGTAATAAACGTCTTGCCATATCCCACTTCGTATTGTTTATAAATCTATTCCATTAATAAGAAAAATAGATTTGTAACATCACACAATCTTCTTGTAGCATCGACCTTCCGTAGATTAACAGATAAATACTTGCACACTTGACAACAGAAGTCATTTTTTTCTATTGTAACGAGATAAAAAAAAGTTGAAATGTTAAATTCAAATTAGATTGATTGATAAAATTGTGATAAATATATACTCTCCCAAAAAAGAAACGCAACATTAATTTTTTTTATCCGAATAAGAATTTTCAACATCATTTTAAATACAGAAATAAGCATCAGATTACATTGAAATTAAGCACACTGGTTGTTCAGGTGTTGAAGTTCATTACAATATGAAAATTTATCACATTTAAGTCCATAGCACTCAGATGACGTCAATGCAAAGTCAATATCTGCTGTGCCCACCATTAACCTGTGACACCACACGGACCCGTCTCTGGATTGACATGATCAATCGACGAATACGGTTTTGTGGAATTCTCCTCCATTCTTGCTCAAGAGCCTGCTGCATTTCTTGCAGATTTTGCGACGCTTGGTATCGACTGCGCACGCGTGTATCCAAATAATCCGACAAATGTTCTATTGGGTTAAAATCTGGTTATTTTTACGGCCAGGGCAACACTGTTACGTTCTGGTTATTTAGAAACTCAACAGTAGCACAAGCTGTGTGCGGCTGAAAAACTTCTCTACGGATGTCCATTATGGGCAGCATGTGTGGTGTCAATATCTCATCTCTGTATCGAGCGGCATTACATTCAGGGATGTGCACCAGTTGAGTGTTTCGGGCGCAGGATATGGCACCCCAGATCATTACACTTCCTCCGCCGAAATTGTCGACTTCAAGGACGCATTTCCTTGCGAACCTCTCATTCCGGGGTCTGTAGACACGTGTACGACAATCTCTTCTCTGCAGCTTGAATATGGATTATTCGCAAAACCAGACTCGCCCCCAGTTTCGCAGGTTCCAGTCCCTAAATCTGTTGCACCATCGAATCCTTGCACGTCGATGCTGTTGTCTCAATACTACGCCAAAGTAAGGACGTCTGGCGCGTAAGTCGTTTTCACGGATACTGTTTCTCACTGTCTGTGCCGATATTCTCCGGAGAACTGGGACATTTGATGCCGTTTCTGTTGCTGTTATGGTCCGTTTGTTCAGATGAAGTAACCGGATGTGGCGATCTTGGGCTGATGTTGTGACCCTATGTCGACAAGAACATTGACGGTCAACTGTTGAGCCGTCTGGTCTTGGCATTTGGTAGCAGGTTTAAACGATTTAACAACTGAATTCAATTAAATGGCTATGTGTCTTTTATACCCAATAAACTCGCTAAATGGTTAGGCATGATTCGCACGTACATCTTCCCGTAAGTTTTTCCCTACGCCTTCTTCGTGTAGCGTTACACAAAGACTGAGGCAAAAGTCACGTGGGATCAACAGCCACTATCAGGTGCTTAAATTCTGTTATCGGACATTTATATTATAACATGATCACGTTGTCATGTTTCAATCACGCAAATCTTTGGAAGAATTCATGTTTTAAATTTTGTTTGTGATATTCATGAATTCCACCGTGACGGAATCACAGATGGGACGATTTTTACGCTTTTAAAAATGAATATGAGAAACTCTATGCAATTCGAAATGACACGTCATGTGCTTAGCCTAATCTTGGATAGCAACTGAAATTGTAATCTACTCTCTTAATGTCAGTCATAAAACAATGTTAGTAAATTTGGCGTTAAACAGTACGTGACGGAAAAGCTCAAATTATACTTGTGGCTCCAAATTTATCGGAAACATGTTCGTGACGGAATCACAAAAATTATGTGACGGAGTCACGAGTACGATTTTTCAACCTCCAAATGTAAGAACATAATTGCTAATGCTTTGGTTACCCTCGATATTTACAGAAAGACTAAGATGTACTTGTTTGACATCCACAGGAGTGGATACAAGTAACATAATTAAGAACCAAAGAATAGACAATTGGGGAAAATATAACGTATTTTACCATGAATCGAGAAGCGTTTATTTCGCTACATTCACCATTTGTAAGGATGGAAGATTATTTCAGCGATACAAGAAGGTTTATGTGGTAGCATAAGCCATACAAAGACCAAAGCAGACGAATTATGACAAATATATTTACTGTTATATATCAGTAGCTTTTGTACACTATTTTACCTTTTAAGTAATATCCCATGGATAATTTGAGGGCCACAAAGGGCCTAAACAACATTAATTTATAATAATTTGATTTAACACCTATTGAATGAGAAATGTGTAACGAGCAGAGCCAATTCGCAGATATAGTTGGATCAGATATAATTTAGAGGCAATTGTTACAAATAAAGATCCCATTGTTATCTATGATTCCAGTAGTCTTAGCACAGGGTTCGTGTAACCGTTTGTTACATGGAAATTGTAGCCAGTCATCACTCTTGTTGGGATCTCCAAGGCTACCATACAGCCATCCACATGCTTCGAATGGATATTCATGCACCGTCCCCTTTGAGCGACGAACGTTTATTATACCACGATCTGTTGGAGTGGAAGACTCATTTTCTTCTAAATTCAGCTCATCACAATCGCCATCAATGCAATTTTGTGCACAGTAAATGACTTTGGCATACGGAGTCAATTCCTTGGTTCCATCTGAAAAGATTGTGCATTAGTGACAACAACTTACCTTGTAAGAACCTTTAAGTTTACCATGAACTTTATATTTCCTCCAAGAGCTTCACTGGGGCGTTTCCCGTGACTAAACCTTTCCTCTGGCTGTAGAATGAGGGCGAAGATGTATCGGTTTTTTGGCTGCTTGATCCATCCGTCCAAATATTGACATTTGTTTTACAAAACCACCAGCTTTCTTATAATATTTTCCAAGGCTCGAAATAACAGAATTGTGAAAACTGTAATCTGACAATACCTCCAGTGGGCAGACTGGATTCACAAGATTGTCTCACCTCAACTGACTACCTGCTGACTATTACCACAAACCAATTAGCGAAAAGTCCGCAGATCAAGTGCATGCCCGAGGATATGTGTATTTGAACTGAACAGTAGACATGGAGAACAAATGTTTGTGAGTGGCAGAACACACATTTATACGGACTACTCACGCCACCAGTAGGAATCCTACTGATAGTCATTAACAAAGGTGTAAACGAAAGCTGTGATGCCGACGTAAGTCAAATTTTGGCGTTTAAACTGCCATTTAAAGACATTGTTTTAAAATTATGTATTGAAAAAAATAATGCAATAGATAAAATTCCTTTTCATTCAATTATAAAAAATGTTGTTTATTAAATTTATTGGAGTAATCTTAAAACAACCCGGAGTTTAATCATTTGCATACGTTTAGGCTGTTTTCTCAACTTTCAATTTTCTTGATTTTTTTATCATTTAAATCTTTTTTTCTTGTAAACTATTTGCACTAAGTCTTTGAAATCTAAAAATCATCATGCATTTTTTATATTAATTTTCGTTTTGAAGATATTTAGGAAATATTTTTTAATGGGCAGATTTGTCTTTTTTACCTATATTTTTATCAATTTTTCAAAAACTAACTTGAATTTAGAAAAACACTATGACGGTATTTTATTTTCCATACATGTCTACAAAGACATGCAAGTTTGGAAAAAAAATCTCAAACCAGCTAAGAAAAATGAGATATATATTTTAACTGTATGGTTAACATGTTGCCAATGTAGTACATAAATATTCTGAATTCTAGAATAGTGGTGTGGACTCTATTGTCAAAAAATAAAATATCAGATGCCCATCTCGGGTTCATGGCTGGAGTTGGGGTCAATATGGGATACGAAGTAAACTAATAAATACAATTTAGTCTATTACAATTGTGTGACATTTGATGATCACACCTTTCAATGGCCGTGTTTTTTTTAATGGAGTATATGTTTGCGGAAATTAAACTTGTAGGTATATGGACGTTTTGTTGAATATGAAATCTCCAATTAATTTTCAACACAGGAAATATATAGATAAGGAATGAACAGTGGCGGAATGAAGAGCCAAACAGGCGTTATCAATCCAATGGCCATCTTCCTATTACAAGGGTTAAAAGGTGTAAGACGAGACTTCTACATTATTACCCTTGCTGCAACTGGAGGTAAAAACGTGACAGAAATTTTACTGTAAAATTGTATCTTTAGAGACTTTTCCTGAGTACAAAGCAAGGCGTGTATCTCCTCGCAGAACGGAAATTGTTACTAAAATTGATTAACCACGGGAGAAATGGTGCCAACCGTCCATGCCTCCATGTAGAGAACTATTGTATCAGATTGTTCTACCACACATTGGAGCCTATTGATAACCACTGATAAACCACTTGCCAACACACATTCCACATTTATCAAAAGTACCGAGGACGTTTTGAGAAAGCCGTCTGAAATAAGGGTTGATAAATACGTCATATTAGTGCCGCTTGCTATTGAGACAGTAGTTCGTTCAATTAAAATGCTTTCGTTCGGTATCCCCGACCCCATCGTCCGAATACTGGGATATTGAACTGTTGAAACTCTCTTTGCAATGTTATGATCAAATATACGAACACATTATGGGTTGTGTTCTTCACAAAAGTTAAATCCAAACATTGCTCCTATTTTTATGGCCGGGAGGGAATATAAAGTCATATAAAAGTGTTCTTATTACCTTTATGTTTAGATATAGGCACCAACTTATCCATGCTCAACACTTTTATCCTGCCAATTCCTTGATCACTTGATCACACATACAGCAGGCTGTCGTCACGTTGATCAATCCTCTAGAGATTGTGACTTGATAACACAGATACAGCAGGCTGTCGTCACGTTGGTCAATCATCTAGAGATTGTTACTTGATCACCCAGATACAGCAGGCTGTCGTCACGTTGATCAGCAATTTAGAGATTGTGACTTGATCACACAGATACAGCAGGCTGTCGTCACGTTGGTCAATCATCTAGAGATTGTGACTTGATCACACAGATACAGCAGGCTGTCGTCACGTTGATCAGCAATTCAGAGATTGTGACTTAATAATACAGATACAGCAGGCTGTCGGCACGCTGGTCAATCATCTAGAGATTGTGTCTTGATCATATAGATACAGCAGACTGTCGCCACGTTTATCAGTCATCGAGCACATTATGGGTTGTGTTCTGGACAAAAGTTAAATCCAAACATTGCTCCTATTTTTATGGCAGGGTGGGACTATAAAGCCATATAAAAGTGTTCTTTTTACCTTTATGTTTACATATAGGCACCAATCTATCCATGCTCAACACTTTTATTCTGCCAATTCCTTCAAAATATAATGTTTAATCCCAAATAAAAAAGTTTCACAGGAATTCTAGCACTCTTCCTATCGTCAAGTATTGTACGTTTGGAGAAGTAGCGGATACAGAGGGCTTTCGTCACGTTGGTCAATCATCTAGAGATTGTGACTTGATCACACAGATACAGCAGGCTGTCGTCACCTTGATCAATCGTCTAGAGATTGTGACTTGATCACACAGATACTGCAGGCTGTCATCACGTTCATCAATCATATAGAGATTGTGTCTTGATCACACAGACACAGCAGGTTGTCGTCACGTTGACCAATCGTCTAAAGATTGTGACTTGGTCACACAGACACAGCAGGCTCACATCACGTTCATCAATCATCCAGAGATTGTAACTGATCACACAGATACAGCAGGCTGTCATCACGTTGATTAATCGTCTAGAGATTGTGACTTGATTACACAGATACAGCAGGCTGTCGTCACATTGATCAATCATCTAGAGATTGTAACTGATCACACAGATGCAGCAGGCTGTCGTCACGTTGATCAATCTAGAGATTGTGACTTGATAACACAGATACAGCAGGCTGTCGTCACGTTGATCAATCATCGAGAGATCGTGACTTGATCACACAGACACAGCACGTTGTCGTCACGTTGATCAATCGTCTAAAGATTGTGACTTGGTCACACAGATACAGCAAGTTGTTGTCACGTTCATCTGGAGATTGTGACTTGATCACACAGATACAGCAGGCTGCCATCACGTTGATCAATCGTCTAAAGATTGTGACTTGATCACACAGACACAGCAGGTTGTCGTCACGTGGATCAATCGTCTAAAGATTGTGACTTGATCACACAGATACCGCAGGTTGTCGTCACGTGGATCAATCATCTAAAGATTGTGACTTGATCACACAGATACAGCAGGCTGTCGTCACGTTGATCAATCATCGAGAGATCGTGACTTGATCACACAGATACAGCAGGTTGTCATCACGTTGATCGAGCATCTAAAGATTGTGACTTGATCACACATATACAGCAGGCTGCCGTCTCGTTGATCAATCATCTAGAGATTGTGACTTGATCACACGGATACAGCAGGCTGTCGTCACGTTGATCAATCATCTAGAGATTTTGACTTGGTCACACAGATACAGCAGGTTGTCGTCGCGTTGATCAATCATCTAGAGATTGTGACTTGATCACACAGATACAGCAGGCTGTCGTCTCGTTGATCAATCATCTAGAGATTGTGACTTGATCACACGGATACAGCAGGCTGTCGTCTCGTTGATCAATCATCTAGAGATTATAACTTGATCACACTGATACAGCAGGCTGTCGTCTCGTTGATCAATCATCTAGAGATTATAACTTGATCACACAGATACAGCAGGCTCACATCACGTTGATCAATCATCTAGAGACTGTGACTTGATCACACAGATACAGCAGAATGTCGTCACCTTGGTCAATCATCTATAGATTGTGACTTGATCACACACCAGGCTGTCGTCACGTTGGTCAATCGTCTAAAGATTGTGACTTGATCACACAGCAGACTGTCGTCACATAGGTCAATCATCTAAAGATTGTGACTTGATCATACAGCAGGCTGTCGTCACATAGGTCAATCATCTAAAGATTGTGACTTGATCACACAGATACAGCAGGCTGTCGTCACGTTGACCAATCGTCTAGAGATTGTGACTTAATCACACAAATACAGCAGGCTGTCATCATGTTGATCAATCATTTAGAGATTGTGACTTGATCACACAGATACAGCAGGTTGTCGTCGCGTTGATCAATCATCTAGAGATTATAACTTGATCACACAGATACAGCAGGCTGTCGTCATGTTGATCGATCGTTTAGAGATTGTGACTTGATCACACAGATACAGCAGGTTGTCGTCAAGTTGATCAATCATCTAGAGATTATAACTTGATCACACAGATACAGCAGGTGGTCGTCAAGTTGATCAATCATCTAGAGATTATAACTTGATCACACAGATACAGAAGGCGGTCGTCACGTTGATCAATCATGTAGAGATTGTGACTTGATCACAAAGATACAGCAGGCTGTCGTCACTTTGATCAATCTAGAGATTTTGACTTGATCACACAGATACAACAGGTTGTCGTCAAGTTGATCACTCATCTATAGATTGTGACTTGAGAACACAGATACAGCAGGCGGTCGTCACGTTGATCAATCATGTAGAGTTTGTGACTTGATCCCAAAGATATAGCAGGCTGTCGTCACGTTGATCAATCATGTAGAGATTGTCACTTGATCACACAGATACAGCAGGTTGTCGTCACGTTGATCAATCTTCTAGAGATTGTGACTTGATCCTACAGATACAGCAGGCTATCGTCACGTTGATCAATCATCGAGAGATCGTGACTTGATCACAGGTACAGCAGGTTGTCGTCACGTTGATCAATCATCTATAGATTGTGACTTGATCCCACAGATACAGCAGGCTGTCGTCACGTAGATCAATCATCTAGAGATTGTGACTTGATCCTACAGATACAGCAGGCTGTCGTCACGTTGATCAATCATCCAGAGATTTTGACTTGATCACACAGATACAGCAGGCTGACGTCACGTTGATCAATCATCTAGAGATTTTGACTTGATCCTACAGATACAGCAGGTTGTCGTCACGTTGATCATTCTAGAGATTTTGACTTGATCACACAGATACAGCAGGCTGTCGTCACCTTGGTCAATCATCTAAAGATTGTGACTTGATAAAACAGATTCAGCAGGCTGTCGTCACGTTGATCAATCATCTGGAGATCGTGACTTAATCACAGATACAGCAGGCTGTCGTAACGTTGATCAATCATCTAGAGATTGTGACTTGATAACACAGATACACCAGGTTGTCGTCACGTTGATCAATCATCTAGAGATTGTGACTTGATCCTACAGATACAACAGGTTGTCGTCACGTTGATTAATCGTCTAGATATTGTGACTTGATAACACAGACACACCAGGTTGTCGTCACGTTGATCAATCATCTACAGATTGTAACTGATCAAACAGATACAGCAGACTGTCGTCATGTTTATCAATCGTCTAGAGATTGTGACTGGATCACACAGATATATCTAGAGATCGAGATTTAATCACAATATTAATTTAATATGGCATTACTATGGTCCTTAAACCAGTGGGTTTTTTCTTCTATCTTGTCGCTCCATTTCTCAACAATTACAATTAAGTATTTTTTATTCTTAACGAACACCCAGTTTGTCCAACGTGTGCAGCTTTAATAGAGGTGCCAGGTGGTGACGATTGGCTACTGAATCTGATCTTACCAAACGCATTCAATGAAGTCCAATAAAATCTGGTATATGAGTGAGTCACATGATGTGGCTCCGGCAATCGCGTTTTTTTTTTTTTTTTTTACAAGGTTTTTTCCACCGTAATGAGGCAAGTTACAGTGTGAAGTGGACAATTCGTATAAAAGTGAAATACCACGGAGTACGGCGTTAAACCCCAATTAAACAAACAATAAATCCAACCGTCTGGAATCGCCCTCCCTTCCACTGAGTACGTCGTGTCGAACGAATGACCTTCAAGTACATCCTGCTACAACTCGTCTGTTTAGGTTGCGTTTGCGCGCCTTCCCCAAATAAGCTCGACTAGGTTGACATGACGTCAAACTTCCCTAACGGATTCTTCCTGCGCATGACCGTTTACGGTCAATTAAAAATGGAAGTATAAACCGAAATAGTCTCGCTTAACAAGACTTCTCGCGAGAACTTCGATCACGGCTAGATAGCCTGTTACCAAGGCATACTAAACGTTGCAAAAGGAAAATGGCCGTCATATTGTCCTGGTATCGTACTGTTGGTTTTCTGATTGGCTATATATTTCAAACATTACATTGGACCTAAAACCTTCGTATTTATTTACAAATCAATTAATTTTGAGGTTTTGGGTTACATTGAATGTTTAAAAATAAAAAATTAACCTATCAGAAAACCAACTGTCCGATACTAGGACAATATGACGGCCATTTTCTTTTGCAACGTTTAGTATGCTCTGGTACCTGACTATGTAGTCGTGATCGAAGTTTTCGCGAGAAGTCTGGTTTAGCGAGACTAAAATCGAAAGCGATACCTCCAAACATAATATGAAATTCGTCGCCAAGGGAGCGATTTTTGATTCTGCAAGTATTGGGTGACAGTCATGATCAATTCAAACGATTATTATTATTAAGAAATGAAAGGTGTGTTAGGCATTAAAATATGCAAAACGAAAGAAATACATTTCTTCAGCTTATATTAGCTTCACGATAATCCATTGAGAGGAAAAAACAACTGGCCTCATTCTCCGTCATTTGATTTAAACCGGAAGTGGGTTTAGCCCAATGCCTTACGTACAGCCAACGTGGTCATAAACCTAGAGCCATTTTGAATGTCTACATGTAGTGATATCCAGTAAAAGCGTAAATTGTGCGGTCGTAGTAAGACAAATTACAACTGTGTAAATACACCGGGACTATACTTTGATGTCATTCAGCTGTACATCAATCCAATTGTTTGTTTTTTTTAAAGATACCAGTCACCTAAATAAAACAAACCAATTATAAAAATACTAACAAGTTTAATCATTTCCAAATGAAAACAATTATTCAATTTTATGTTGCCATACATAACCCATTTTTTTTTTTTTTTGCACCTTTGGCTTACTGCAAAGGGAGAGCACCTTCATCACTTCCGGGTAAGACAATAACGGTGCGGATTTATTCCAAAGTTCCCAGTCTGCGTTAAAAAGCTAGATGGTACTTGATAGTTACCAAAACGATCCTCCGTAACACGGAGAGGTGCATGAGTATTTTAATAGCACAGCACAAAAGTGAATCCAGTAATCACGTATAGGTTTATGTAATGGGTGGGTTTACATTATGTCGACCCGAACGTAGAAATCATTATTATTTTCCATAGAGCTTGTAGGTCATTGGTTATTTGAAACTTGACTGAGGAATATGTTGACAGTCAATATGACGAGCGGCACAGCTATAATGAGTGTCGTGAATGTTGGTTACTCAGCTTTACGTCACTTTTCAAGTCTTGGGTAGACATATTACTAATAAGCCGAAAGCCAGCATTTTATAAAGACTCAACGTTAACGAAAGGTGTATATTCTTTTGAATACATGAGATCAAAGGTGTTATCCTATTGTGTCCCTCCATGTTACCTTACCACATTTTCGAAATAAATAATCTAAATAATTGATTCATTGATTGGTGTTTTGCGTCGAGCTTAAGGGTATTTCACGTATATGACGGCGGTGTATTCCAACAATAATTGACACAAGCACAACCAAGGTCTGAAGTGTTTCCAAATTGGAGGAAAGTTAATTTTCCTCTTGTGATTATTTAAGACAGCATTGCTACTCTTCAAACAAACTGCCCTTAGCAAGAAGGCTATTGCTGAAATAGATACTATAACATAGGGGCCTAGTGTTACGGGTCCGGCTGTTTAAAGCCCCGTTAGCCCTAACAGCCAGTTAGATGACATCGCGTCAAAAACAAATGGACGTCACGTCACAAAAGATATGTATTGTCACGCAACGTCACCTAACTTAACAGGGCTTTGAGCAACCGGCCCATGTCCATTATACAGCTATTGATGAATGGTAAAGCAGCTTGTGCCTACACGGGACTGACGTTCAGTTGTTAGTCTCTATCGCCGTTGAAGAATCTGCAACAGCCCGGTTTCTCGTCTTCACGGGTCGTCAACATGGTAAAGTATAACTCTTTATTGGCAGGATCGGCTGGACCCCAGTTTTTACTTGGGAGGACGGAGGCTCTTACTCTCTGTAAGTATAATTATAGAGTCAATCAG
>JARFOD010133217.1:0-13634 GCA_031763545.1 Mopalia muscosa
CCTGACCTCCCACTGAGGAGTGGTTGGATCTCCTTATGCCTGACCTCCCACTGAGGAGTGGTTGGATCTCCTTATGCTTGACCTCCCACTGAGGAGTGGTTGGATCTCCTTATGCCTGACCTCCCACTGAGGAGTGGTTGGATCTTGTTACCTAATCCGAGAGTGACCAACATACAGCAAAACACACACTGCAGCTAGCATTGATTTTGCAAACATACATAAACATGTAGGATCTCGTTTCCTGTTGGTTTAAGGCCCATATTTATTATAAGCTTACAGAAAATCTGAGGATGATTACATGGGAAGTGTTTATATGTTTGACAAGTTCAGTTCATCTGTCAAGTTTAATTACAGATTAAGCTCTGATTGAAGACTGCTAGAGTTTTCGAGGGCTGGCAGCAACATAATATACATTGTGCATGATTCTATAAAATGAAGGTTGCATGCATATTATTATTCATGCACATGCTAATCTACTTTCTCTACAATATGACTGAGGTAAATCCAGCTCTCTGTAATATTTTCCATCAGACCAGAAAAAGCAAAAGCCCTGTTGAGGAGTCTTAGTTTAAAAGAGCGGGGTAATTTAGCTGTACATGTATTACACAATGTAACATTGACTAGGTTACAGTATGCTACTTGCATACAGGTATATATTATAAACAGTCATTTTGGTTCAGGTGGTAATAATTAAAAGGTAATTCCATATATTAAAACACATCTACATGTAGTTTTGTTTCGAACTAAATAACAGCATGAACTAGTTTGTCTTGGATAGCTCTTAAGCACCTCAAACCAGGAAATCCCTCTGGGGCAACATCCAGGGACACGGCTCCTAGCTCCATAAGGTCTGTATCATACATTGCTATATTTTCTGTCAGTTGGAAAGGTTTAGCCAGAAATCAAAAGTATGGTGACCAAATTGGTCATTTGGCTTCACTTTTTAAGTAACTGGGTGTCCAATTTTTACAATTCCCTATCTCCTGCTTGTTAAAGACTCTAAAAAGGAGTGTTTACAATAAGGCAGTTGTTCAAACCTTGGTGTCCTGTACATGTACAGGTGGACACCCCACTTCCTAAAGCTCTTGGTCAATGGTCACCCAGACATAGGGGAATAAGATAAAGTGCATTGACAAATCAAATCCTTGTACCAGTTTTCAAAATGTGTATTGCCTCTGACAGGAATATCATAGTAAACAATCAAGAAAAACAACATTTTTCATTGATTGGTTGAGGTATTCTTGGGGTATTTCACGTATATGATTGACCTGTGTTTGTTTGTTTGATTGGGGCTTAATGTTGTACTCAAGGGTATTTCACTTATATGACAACGTATCAGCCCAATGGGTGAAGAAAACGACCCTCGACACCACTGGCAACAAACAAAGACAGACACCACAAACAGATCGGCTTCCTGTTCCCCTAATAGTCTGAGAGGACCAGGGCAACATGAAACTCCCTCCGACCTCCTGCAGTTGACACTGGTGAGCAATGCCTCTTATTGCAGTTATTCTGGATTGTCTGTTACAGCTGGGATGTTACATTTCAGCCCTTATAGTTCAATTTTTTTTAATGTCAGGGCCTAATGCCTCCATTTTATTACTAGGGAGACTGCAAACACCAGCAACATTAACAAAACCTAAACAACCCCAATATCATTTCCTGTCATTTCATGGAGTCAGGCTTTCAGGACTTTGCTCCGGTGATGGTGTATGTGGCCATAGTCATGAACATACTGTATTTGTGAGTTTACATTTCTAGTAAATGTAGTTCTGACAGTAGGGTTTTTATGACATACCAGAAACACTCGTCTACACTCATGATTCCACAACAACATATTTTGAGAGATACTATGGAAGGTTGCAAGTCTCACACAGTAAAATGGCTTCTGGCAATACTTCAGATTATTATGAAAGCACCAGGGCAACAGGAAGCTCCCTACCAACAGCCTGCAATTTACAGTAAGATTGAATTTTTTTTTTTCTACGCTCTGCGAGGCGTTCAGGAAGCTCTCAGCAATATCCTGCTATTTACAATTGCTGATATGAACATCCACAAAAACCATGTACCAGTATATGAAAAAAATCTTTGAAATCTACAATCAAATGTTCAAATAAAATTCCTGAACTAGCATCACAACTTTGGAAGCATAATGTTGGAAAAATTCAACAAATAAACTCTGCATAAATGATGAGAAATCACAGCTTTCTAACGAACATGTATCATGTAAGAGTTTCTACATTTTAACCGGTAGGATCAAGACCAAGCCCTTTCACACTGCTCCAATGGGGACATTTACACCTACACTGAAAAACATTAAATTTGTGCATGTTTTTAAAATCAATAAGACGTACTCACAGATATTGATCAATAAGAGGATGCTTGAAGAATTCATTGACTAACATCCATACATATAAATGTATTGTATGTGTTAACAGGGTAAATAAAAAAAATGTCATGTGTGGACAGGTTACATGTACATTTGGTGGTAACAACAAACATAATGGGTTATGACCCTTTTTTTCATGACATGTGTGACTATTTTTGACTAGTTGATGAAGGTAACAAAGTATAACACTATAAATCATCACACACATGTTTCTTATATGCAATTTGAAAACATCACATGCCACAAATTCTGATGCAGTATAATACCTTAGGACTTCTTTTCATGTGACATTTTCTATAAGAACATACCTGTAACAACCTTACTACACTAGGTGTATATCTTATACATGTAACAATCAGATACTGGTTGAACACTACAGAAACTGGCCCAATATACAGGAGCAATTATGTAATGAATAACTCTGTCTTTCTTTTTATAGCAGCACTGAGATAGCTTATTTTAACCGGGACTTGTTTATCTAAATGGAGATCACAGATTAACAATATCATTCATAACTGTAATCATATGGAGTGTGTCAATCATATAGAGGAATGGGGTTAAGTCACAACTAATCACATCTTCAATGTCTGCAGGTGAAATACCATTAGCTCACGTGCAACACCTGTCTCATCAACTGAAGTGAGACACCTGTAATCAATGTTTCTTGCTGTAGTTTTTGAGCTCAGGTAACCTTGTCCTGTTTTAGCAAGTCCAGATAATTCACTTGTATAGCTTTGAAACAAAGAAGATGTTCTCGAGCTTCTGATAGACTAAACCACTTCCGTTTTCTCCCTGAAATCAGATTGAAATGGTCATATTTTAGAATGCAAATATTTTCTTCCTCTTCAATAATTTACAGTGCACATAAATATATTTCACACATACTCCTGTTCAACAACACAGCCACACACTGCTGATACTTGATACACCCAGCCAAATACCACTGGACGTCAGGTAACCCCTGACTGACACTGATTGTCCAGTTATCTGGAATAGGTTTGTTTGTTTAATTGGGGTTAAACGTCGTACTTAAGGGTATTTAACTTACATGTATAGGACAACAGACGGTCCACTTCACGCTGTTCCATGCCTAATTACGGTGGAAAACCAAGAGGAAACTTCATAAAAACTACCCTTGTGATTGCTGGAGCCACAATCTTTTTAAGTAGAGGTGTTTATATTGAATCTGATTGTTGACAAATTTGGAATTTATACAACATTTGTTTGAGGTTTTATACCATGTTTAAGGTTATTTCACTCATTAATGGCATTCCCGCCACAAAGAGAAGGCAGGATAATCAAAGACACCACAAACATATCAGTTTCTTGGTGCCCCTTTAATAAGAGTACCAGGGAGCCAGGAAGCTTCCTCCCAGTGCTGCTTTTGGTCAGTGTTGAACCATATATTAATTGCAGGAGATGCTACACATGTAGTTAAAATGGTGAGGAGCAATCTCACCCATAGCTCTCAAATCATCCCAGTCGTCCAGTAATTCCGTGGCTATGATAGCATAAACCAATGTCCTGTGCTTGCGATCCACATTCTGAAATAGAAGATATAAAAAGTGAAACCAATTTAAAAACATGGATAACAAAAGTTATATAGTACACATATTTTTGTGGATGTTGGCATGCTTCATTTGACAAAATATATATTTGGAAAGTGGGAATCTGTCAGATGTATAGTTTTCTCATTACATTCTATATAACGATTTGTTTGTTTGTTTGAGTTGGGTTTAACGTCATACTTGAGGGTATTTCACTTATATGACGACATCCCAGCCCAATGGGTGAAGGAAATCACCCTCAACACCACTGGCAACAAACAAAGACAGGACGGGACAAATACAGGATGCAACACAGACACCACAAACAGATCGGCTTCCTGTTCCTCTTTAGCTCTTAGAGCACCACAGCAACATGAAGCTCCCTTCAACCACCCGCTCTATATAACGAAGAATTATTTATTTATTAGGATCTATTAGGATTTGACCCTATTAGGATCTGACAAGGGAGATATGCCTATCAATTTGGTTTTTGGCTGTGAACTTGAAAACGACAAATCAGATTATTGAACACAGTTAAAATCCATGAGTCTTCATAGAGGATTACATGTATGCTTACAATTAAATCCACATGTTGGGTAGTTTGGTTTCTGTTTAGTTACTTGAATATGGCAATAAAGACTCTAACAAAACTCAGAGGAAAATTCCCTGTGATAAGTCCTCCTACAGATCTTGCCACACTTACATTGGAGCTATGATGGATACTTTACCTGAGGTAAGCGTTTTCTACTATTCCAGTCTTGACGAGTGTTTCATTAATAATCATTTAGTAATTTTCTTTATTTTAGGTGATAAAGGACTTCTATTATGGACAAGCCTACATGATATTCATCAATTTCAGCCTCTACATTTGATTTGATCTCTAGGGAATCCAATCTACACAGGATAGGATATTGACCTCCTACATATCCGTCAGTCTCACAATGACGTCTATATTTCAGGAGTATAAACCCAATAATCTGCCCAGTCAACTCAACTACTGATGGGAGTCACATGGCCAAGTATACGATCTGCTGCCACCTCTCTACATGTACAGCTGTAGTTTGAATACGAAATCATCATCATTTCATAAAAATGAAACTTTAATCAGGATATTATATAGGATTACTTGATGTCCCTTTTGTTGTTGTTCAGTACAGGAACAGCTTTACTACATGTACATGTGTGTGATCCAAGTTGAGGTCTACTAAACTAGTTGCTTGGTGTATTTAAAGCTGTTCTTACAGTTATTTCACGGAGGATATGATGGTAGCCAACACCAGAGTGCGCCTGATAGATGTACAACATTGATACTCCAAAAATTCTGTCTATAACTTTATTCATAATTCTCAGCCTTGATCAATATGAGAATACCAGTCCAGCTCTTCTGTAAGGCTTAAGCGATGGACACCAGTAATTAGTGCTGAAATGGGTACCTGTGAACGGTTACAAACTTGAAAGATATTCCAATAGTAAAATCCTTAACTGATTAACGAAAATTTTTACATGATCCCTTAACTACTAGTATCCCGGCCACGTGGAAAGTGCTGAGTAAATTTATTGCAGAGAAATCTGCCCCAGTGTTTAACTGCTGTCATTTTGAATAAAAATTGTGAAAAAAATTTAAATGGGTTCACTTTCAAGCTGTAAAATGTTTTTTAGTCTATCTCTAGGTCTTTTTCTTTGAGGAAGAGAGTCGCATACATAATAGATGTATGTCTTGCGCTATGCTGTCTTGCTTCGCCAGCCGTTCGTTGCCATGGCTGAAATAACTTAGCGTTACAAAATCTTTCTTTTAAACAGGGTATCTGCTTTTTTATCATGGCAAATTGGTCTGAATTATTATTTACAACCGAATTATGATAATCTGCTAGGAAACATGTTTTTGTTAAACCGTCTACAGGAAGAGCATACAGCCTACTCGGTGAGACACTAGAGACAGTCTGCGAGAGAATGAAACTCTGGCAACATTTTTAACAATACTTAATACACCCTATTTATCATTATGGTCATTACCTTCTCTTGAGATAGAAGTTTTTTAAGAAATGTGTCTCTGGGAGTTTATCTACATGTGGAACATTTAAGATGATTCCTCAATTTTAATTAATCTACATGTACATCCCTGTGCCAGTGCGATTGCCATTTAGAAATATACCCTCATGGGGAACATCATCACATCAATCCTTAATAGTTTAGAAATATTTATTATGCCAGTTCAGGGGAGTGGAAGCAATAGTCACTTTAACTGTTGACATTTAAATGGACTTAAAATACTAATGCTCCAGTTATATATAATTATGACATAATATTAGAGATTAATATTCTCTCACCATTACCAATAAGGTCATATTGTTACTCTCTAATATTTCATCATGTTGACAGCATGTAGTGACTACTGAAGAGTTAATGTTTCCCTAAGCGACATTAGATTGATAGTCACACAGGTGGAGCTCAGAAGAGTGTGAGGGACGGTTGAGGGAATTTTGCCTGGAAACCTAAATATTTAAAAACTCCACCCTAACCGACTACAAATCAAATGTTACGTGTCGCTATCAGGGCAAACTTAACTTCTCTACAATTTACTTGTCACGCCATATATATTTCTATTTAATTCAATAGTTAAAGTCGTCACTTCTGATAACTTTTTTCTGTTGAAAAACAATGTTTTAAAGGGGTTTGATATACATGTAATTAAGGAAATATATAAATACACAAACACAAAGTTTATGATTATGGTATTTTACATGTACTTTTAATAAAAACAAATTTTAATATGCTTTTAAATGTCATAGTCTCATAGATATATTAGATAATAATAATTTGGAAAACAAAAAGATAATTATTTTACAGAAATTCATCAGAAAGTTGAGCTCCTGTTAATTTCTATATCAAGTTATTTTCTGGTGTATTGTAAAGACTTCAGAAAGAAGGGATAGAGTTTCACGAAATTTTCCACTTGTACATTTTACTGGTCCATATTATAAAATCTACGGTATTTAAAAAAATAAGTTAGGTCTGAACGGTCACTGGTCCATCTGACCTGGGATTAGTATGGAGTGATAAAAAACAAGGCTTCTCTTCTAATCAGCCATCCGTGAATGTGTGACTCGGCTAGAAGGGTTTGCATAAGTCTTTAAGGCTTTTTTTGTAGGAAAGCACATCATTTGTTGTCATTTCAAAACAATGAGTTGCTGCAAAAAAAAAAAAATCCATTCGAAAGAAACCCACTTCCAAAAATTATGATTGCTATGTGGGTTTGTATCCTTTACATTCACAAAACCAGTTACTTCCACAACACAAAGCAAACTGCCAATCCCTTATCTTGCTGTATCGCTGTTATCATGAGCAAATGAGTAAGGTACATGTAGGATAATGCTTAAATTCAGCTCTACAACCCTTTGTGAACCACCTTTCATTCATATTTCATTAGTGAATGAGTAGTTAAAATTACCATCTTGGACTCAATACTTTTGATTTCTGGCTAAGCCCCTGAAAACAAGGCAATCCTTTTGGATTTTGTTTCTGTGATCAGTACAATGACACACAAATTGGAAATACATGTACTTTTGAAGTAAAATGACCAGTGATAAGATGATATATAAATGAATGATACTGAAGACAGAAGTACTTAAGACGGTTAAAATGTTGTTCATTAATACGGTCCCATACATAAACACTAAAGCGATACTAACAGTTGACTTGTTTACCAAAATAATAGTTATTTATGTGTGACAGTATACATGCTCTTTTGCAGAAAATCCCTTCCAGGTAGTTTGTTTCAAGTAATGTCATCATGGTTTAATTTAATTATTCACTGCTCTATAAACTAGTGACATACATGTACGTGTATATGTAAGATACACATAGCCTAAAACTGCTTTGTGGAACAGACCCCTGGGCTTTATGAGTTTCAGTTCTGTATTAAAGCGATACTCCGGGTTGCAATAAAATAGGTAAAACGAGCATCATTTCTTGTGTTCAATTATGGTATCTAATTTTCTAATCGGGCTAAAACCATTTTATAATTGGATCTTAAACAATGTGTAATGCACAAACTATAGTCAAATTTATCCGTGCGGCCAGGTCTAGGTACTTTTATCACTAAAAGGAAGAGCTCCACAAATATGGACCGATCAAATATCTTTATTTTTTAAAAAAGGTGACTACGACACGAGACCACATGTTTTTAACCCGCAACGCAGAAGAGTGTTAGCATGTGACGTCATCGACAAGGCAGCCACGCCCAAAATGTCAGCCGCTAATGGTCGTAGGAAGGTATAACACTTGGGTTATTTTATAAAATGAAGAAACAATAAGTCGATGTCATATTTAATTATGTTTAATGGTAACCTTTC
The DNA here is from genome assembly GCA_031763545.1 of Mopalia muscosa. NCBI lineage: Eukaryota > Metazoa > Mollusca > Polyplacophora > Chitonida > Mopaliidae > Mopalia > Mopalia muscosa. The sequence continues at coordinate 8,289 of JARFOD010133217.1, forward strand.
AAGGGACATAGAGATTATTTTCAGCCTGGAGTATCGCTTTAAGCTATCAGAAACTTTCAGCCTTTGTTTAGTTACACAGAGGTTCATGTAGCAGGTTACGTGTATAACTAAGTTTTGTAGATAAATAATACAGTTCCCAATAAAGCCTAAAGCATTGTGTGATACGTCTACATTAAAGTACCATTCAGAGATACATTGCGCAATCTTTCATTGAGTAAAAACCAATGTAATTTATCCATTCCATCAGACTGATTGTTAGGTGATCCTGTCAACTGGATTACAGTGCAATGAAAATAGCCCGGAGATGCTGAGTAGAGAAAACCCAAGGCCCATTCAGCCCTGTTACTGCTGCACCTAGAACCACATCACTCAATCTGGTAATGAAATTGACAACAACAGATAACAAAGAGAATAGGAGATGAGCGGACACACTGCCCTATAACAAATCAATTTAATCAATCTGGGTTAATACATCTTGTGTCTCAATTAAAATGGAGAGGCTTACAGTATTTCTACAGAAAATTCAAGCCCAACCAAAGTTAAAAAAACATCAACTCTATTTTAGTTTAAGAGAACATTTCCATCAAAGTTAAGAATTGTTAAGCTTGCCTTCCATCCGACAATATGTTGATGACACTATGTTGGCTATAACCAACAAGATAAAGTGGTATATTATGTGGATGGACAGATAGCTGAGGAAGGTTGCCTTGTGGCAACGCACAGAGAGATCAGGGCAACCATCAACGCAGGCAAGAACCAGTTTGAAACGGAAGGTTCCCTTTTAAGTTTTTGGTCTGTTGCATTTATTGTGGGAATGAATAATGGTAATTGTGTTAAATTATAACAAACTTTATGTTTCAATCAATAGATATCACACCAACTAAGATCTTCTCATTAAGAGTTGTGATGTAGCCGTATGGAGTTTGTACAACGACTTCTCCCTCATACACCTATGTCATCAAGCTTCTAACCAATCAAGTGCATTAGATTTTGCACTGTTTAAGATCAATTTTTATCGCTAAATAAAATATCCAAACCAAAAACATTTTAATTGTTGGAAACATGTTTTGGGATTTCATCAGGTGAAAATAAGTTTTTATAAATGCTTGTGCGTATTTAACCTTGGAAAGACTATACCCTGCTTGTCCATATTAATCTGGAAGTTAATGAACAAAAATCTCAAATATTATCATCCATACAGGATTTTTTTTCTATGAGAGAAGTTTTTTGCAAAGGAACAAGGGAGTTTACATGTATATCAATAATTTTATTTAAAACCAAGATGTAGGGTTGAAATGCTTTAAGGTATTAGTAAGAAATATACATGCACTGACGTATGAAAGTATCATCAGCTGCATGTAGAAAAAATACAAATCTGTCAAGCATTGGTTGAACTGTATATAAATTCAAATAATATTTGTATTTGTGCAATAACCTTGAATTTTACTACTATTTGTTATTTCAACTTTTCATGTGAACTAACATTTTTATATGTAGACTATCATGTTATAATGTTCTACCTATATGTAAATTTTATTAGTTTTTACGTCATAGGTTTTCGTATCTTTTTAAAATTTATTATGTAATATGTGTGAAAGTGTGTGTGAACAGGAGTCCCTGTGGGAGACCAGTGTATTGTACTGAAAGGCATCGCTAAATAAAATAAAAAAAATAAATAAATAAATTTAAAAAAAAAATAAATAAATAAATAAGTAAGTAAGTATAGAGGAGCAGTTTGTTTCCTCTTCTTGTTTTAGCCCTGATGCATTTAATATGGACAACGTTTTTAGCTTTGTAAGAACAGATTCAGACATGAAATGAAGAGCCGTTTACAGTACATGTACATCATAAAATTATATATAGACCACTTTGTATGATTGAAAATGCAAAAACTTATGTATTTTAAATTTGTGCAGATGTTCAGAATGTTGTAATTATATATCATTCATATTTAAATTCTCTGGAACTTTTATCAACTTTCTCAAACACAAACCCATTAAATTGCATACATGTATTTAAACATCCTTCTTTACATAGGGGCCGAGAAACCAGAGTGATTTATTCAATCTCATTGAGCGTTTTCTTTTCGCATCATTTCCTTAGTTGATTTGTAAAGTGTTGCCATGGAAACCTGACTACATTACCTGCAAGTACTCCATAGTCAATCAGCTGATTATTATTCCAGTCAAATAAATTTCTTTCAGAGTGAAGCAGTAGAGGATGTCAGATCAATATCATTTCATGGATAGGGGTTAAGCACCCCACCTAACGTAATTTCACTCACAATTGTTTGAATTGACTGATTGATTGGTATTTTACGCTGTGCCCAACAGTATTTCACTTGTCTTATATAATGGAAAGGAATTTCGATACTTATTCACACCAGCACTACCATAAAATGTGAAGTGATTGGATAAAGTTGTAGGGCACATATCATGACATATTTCCATGTTACAGCTGCTTTCAGAAATACACTGTAAAAAGAGTTAAGTTCATATAAACAACTATCTTTAATTCTGTAGAAAGTATAAATATAGCCCAGAGAAAGTGCATTTGGTTCAAAAAACAATCTAATGTTGGTCTAGAAAAACCCTATATTAGGGGATAAAAAAAAATGGTGGGCAATTGAAGGAAGAGGAAATGATCTGGACTCTGTTGGTGTCTCGAAGGGCTGAGAACAATAGAGAGTACCTGATTTTATGTGGATTGGGCCTGGACAGGCCGAGCCTTATATCCCTGACTTCCCTGTATATTGTAATCCCAGGTTCTATAGCTGATGAAATAGTGGTCTAATGTCCATATTCCTAAATTTGGGACAATCTATTGGTATACAGAACTGTAGTCAACAACAACAAAATTTGTTTCTGTAGTGTAACTAAACCAATAGAACTAAATGTTTTACATGTAGATTCTGAAAGATGTAGAGAAAGAAATGCCTATGTGCAGCAGCATACATGTACCACATATTTTCCCACAGACACAGGGATGTCAAGTAATTCAAACGAGGAGATTTCTTATGATCCAAATGAACTCTCAGAAATGTATAGAAATTAAGAGACAAGGTATGAATTTGTATAAACTGTATAAAGGGCTGGGCAAACACTCAAGGGCCATAAAAGACAATCAGAAAAAGACAAGTTAAAAGCGAATTGGCTTTGTGTAGCCGGAATTCCCGGACATGATGAAAGAGAAAATATGAAAAGTGTGTAAAAATAGGCAAATTACAGATGGAGGATTACATGTGTAATGCATGGCACCTCAACTGCTCGTTTGACTTTGTGTAGGGAGATATCTGATTTGATGATTGCCTTGCCTTCAGCTAGGATTCCTTCTCTTTGACACAACATCAATGTTTTACAGGGAATCATGTTGTTGTTCTGGAGGCAAAAAGCTTTGAACACATGTTTGTGCTGATCAGATTCTCTAGGGCGTATAATAACAGCTCCAGTTCACTGCTTGTAAACACCACATATCACTGTCTGCTGTCTCTATAGACAGGATACCAATACACTTCCACTCCTACAGTTTGACGCTGTTATTGCTATGGCACAGGATGTTAAACCCAGGACTTAATCAGATCAAATCCATTTGATTCTTAAACTATCTGTGTTTGTCTGTCTGTCTGTCTTATCTATCTGGTAATGCACCTCGGCACATAACCAGAATTCAAGGCCAAAAGAATATAGGACAGGTTTATAATTGGTTGATACCATGTACTCCAGGTTGCCCATTGTCTTTCACTTATAATTATTCAGTGATAATTATAAATAATTTAATATTATAAGTATTCAAGGGTATTTGACTTATGATACTGTTCCTTGTACTCCAGGGTATTTCACTTATATTACTGTTCCTTGTACTCCAGGGTATTTCACTTATATTACTGTTCCTTGTACTCCAGGCTATTTCACTTATATTACTGTTCCTTTTACATGTACTCCAAAGTATTTCACTTATAATGATACTGTGTTTGAAAGGCTTTTTTTTTTTAAATATTTAAATATAAAACTTTTTTTCATGTAATATAACTCCAGCCCTAAGAGAGAATGGATTGATTGATTGAATGAATGATTGATTGAACCATAGTGATAAGTGTTTATACAAATCTCTGCTGAAAAGTGAATGTACCTACATTGCTGTCAGTATAAACATACTTCAATTAGAGAAATGGAAATATTGGGTTATTTAACAGACGTCAAATGAATATTTTACACGTTTGAATGGGTGTTTACACTGAACTAAAGGTTAATTTATTCAAAGGGAAGTGTACCTGACCCATGAGTGAAGGAAACTACATGTACTCCCAGAGTCATCAATTGTAATATCAAAAAAGGCATGGGTCAGTATATGTAGACCTGTAGGCAATTTGTTATTGTTTTTCTTTCTATGCCAGTAAGCATATTGGTTGATTTGTGTTTTAACGCCTTACTCTGTAAGCATATTGGTTGATCTGTGTTTTAACGCCTTACTCTGTAAGCATATTGGTTGATTTGGGTTTTAATGTCTTACTCTGTAAGCATATTGGTTGATTTGTGTTTTAACGCCTTACTCTGTAAGCATATTGGTTGATTTGTGTTTTAATGCCTTACTCTGTAAGCATATTGGTTGATTTGTGTTTTAACGCCTTACTCTGCCATGTTGGTGTGCCGTTTGTTCCCTGCATCATTATGTCAATAAAATCAAGCAGGGCACAATATAGGAAAAGTTTGGCATGGTAAAGAAAACACAAAAGGCAGAAGTCAGAATATTGTGCACAAATTACAGGACTAACAACAACCCTGGTAGAGATTGATAACTTTACATGACAAGGGTGATGTCCTGGAATACACTTCCGGTATCGCTTAATTCTGCTAAATTCTCTTTTTTTTTTAACATTTTAAGTCTTCTTGATTGCAAAAGAAAATGAATGTTGCTTTAAAAACAATCAATCATTTGAGGGAAATCTTGGATAGATCATAGCATTTCTTAATTTTTAATATATATAATGCTCTTATGCTGTATGTTTTTAAAAGATAATTAATAATGAAAGCAGCATACTATAAGCCTGTTTGTCTGGTTGATTGGTGTTGAACGTCCTACTCAAGGGTATTTCAATATATGATGACGGATTGTCCACTTCACACAGTACACAGCCTTATTACAGTACAAAAACGAGAGGAAACCTCATAAAAACAACCCTGCAGTTGCCGGAGCCACAACATGTGACTCGAAATGGTGGGCAGGCGGACTAGATCCCATGAACGGTAAATTGAAGCAGTTTCAACATACTATAAGATTGTTTGTTTGTTTGATTGGTGTTTAACGTCGTACTCAAGGGTATTTCACTTATATGACGACGGACACAAA
>JARFOD010133238.1:0-13632 GCA_031763545.1 Mopalia muscosa
AAACCACTTTTCTTGTATGTTCAACTTATTGACATCCAAACGAGTGTGAAGTTTTTTTTTGACTGAGTTTATATAAATGTTCAGGTAACAATAGTTTGTGAACAAGACCCTCAAGGTTTGACCAGTGTAAAACTTAATAACAATCTCGGGGAAAATGAATGCCTTCGACAATTGATCCTATATGAGTATATCAACACAGCGTTTATGTATGCTCACAGATAATCAATCGTGGTTGTGCTATTAAGGAGATATACCTTGTTGAGCGTAATCCTCTACCATCTGGGGACTGGTCTGGCGACTTCGGTGTCCGAGAACAGGCAAATCTTCAACAGAGCGATACTAAAGCTGCAGAATGCATCGTTATCGCCATCACCACAAAATACGGCGCTCTCGACCTTGTGCACTCTGTTGGTCGTGACGGCTCTGGAAAAGAACAGCAGGGTTTGAGGCTTCACCAGAACTTCCGCTGCCGTTGGCTGAGTTGATGATCTCCTTGCTCTTCAAGAGATTAACGGCTGCTGTTTTGACACCTTTCCTTGGGCTGACAACGTTGTAGTTGACCAGGTAGATGCCAGAATCAAAGGCAGTGAACACACCGTAATCCCTGTTGTATCCACCTCCAATGTGTGTGGTAGCATGGTTAAAAATAACTGGATCTTGTTGGAAGAAGCATTTCGGTTTCCAAAGGATGCAACAGATCAGGAGGGTTAGGTCTGACTTGGCCTTCTCCATCAGCACCGCTGCCCTCATTCTTAGTTGATTTAGGAGTAGTTACTGGCTCAGGTCGGGCTGCTGTTAGGGAAACATATGTGCGATGGCGAATTTCGTTAGTGACACCGTGTATATTTTACTTTATACAAGATATTATCTCCGCTACAGTGGTGTTGGTAACATTTCCAAGACACTGTACGTTGGTCCCTTTTATTTAGGTTCAAACAGAACTTTCGCTAACAATTTCAATTGCACTACACAAGATAATTTGTAGATAACATTTCTGGACTGAACTTATCTGAACAACCATGGATCTGAATAATCTTCTTTTTATATTCGCAAATATTCAGTTCACTTCAAACAGAAATAAATTAACCATTATTCGTCGTATTTAGATCTGACAAAAATTCTGCCGAACGGTGGCGAACAGATCGTATTTGTTGAATATTTTGATGGGCAGTTTGAAACTATGTTTCTATTAAACAAGTTGTCCAGTCGGTAGAGTGGGTGAGGTGGCAGACATTTACTGCCGGAAACCTGAGGCCCCATTTAGAGGGCATGTGTTAAACTGACAACTTAACCAGATAAGATCTCGACTCAAACTGATGACGCTTTGATCATTTGCACCAAGGATATCCACGAATTACCGAAAAAACAAATAAACGTTAATATCATTATGTAAAAACTTTTTCTGCGAGTTGGCTAAGTTAATTTCAACTGCCAACCATGGGCTTTGTTTTTGTCGAGAATAATATTGTGGCACATTCAGCTATTAATAATATTTCTACATAACTTTTTAACCTTTACATATCTGTTTATGTGTTAATTAATTTTAAAAAAAACACATGTTATTTGACACATTATGAAATTAGCCAAAATCGAATTAGAAAGGAAGAAAGCAAGCAAGCAAGCAACTTGCTACCATAAAGTGATCGATTTAGCTCGTCAAAGAAAACCACACTCATGACAGTTGGGTTTTAAAGGGCATTTTGTTTTTCTCCAGTACATCAATTAAAACAGGATTTACTACTAATCATTTTAATGACTTTGACTGTGTCGTAAATTTATCTAAGGCGAAATCGGTGTTAGTTTTTTGTCTCCAACATAAGCCCTTATAAATGTTGTATTTAAATGTCTATGATCTCTTTTGTTTTCTTAGCTCTTAATTTTTTGTTTTGCAAAGTAGGTCCTTTTTAAAATCAAAATTTATATGTTCACCTCTCGCAGCTTTGTCAAATTCTGTGTTGCTTTACAGAGAATGTCGATTTTAAGGTTTGGAAAGAGAAAAACTTGTGCATAGTCTATAAACTTTTTTTAAAGACATTATAAACATATCATTTAACTTTATACCATATCGACACAATCCTCTGACTTAACAGATAACAGATTACTTGCGGAACAGCTTACGCCAACGCAGATGTTCCACAGGGTTTCTTTCTTGGCCCTCCTCTGTACTTTTTGTAAATCGACACTCAGACAGAGATGGGAATAAAATATCTTCTTTTTTTATTATAAATATGGCACTTTCAGATGAAACCAATAACCGATTTCCATGAAGCTTAATACAAACTGAAAAAATAGCAGACTAAACCATCTTCTTCTGCTAATTATTTAATAACTTTCAACGACGCAATTCACATTTAATAACGGCAAATCAGTTCTCACGATAACCCTTCGTTGCTGTATTTGTATAAGTTGTTGTTTACGTTTCGAATAGACCATTGTCAGATAAATGGAATTTTTAATAGATGGATGGATGGATGGAAAGACGGACCATTGCTTTATGCGGTTTAGTTTAGTATATTACATCATAGATTGTTGTTTGGGGAAATACGTATCAATCACATCTTACTCGCCTATTTCTCTTACAAAAGACAGCAGTGGGAACTGTCAACCAATCAACGTATCTGGCTCATACAGACACTATATGTTGCATTTATTTTAGCTGAATGACAATCATACCGTGCTTATAGCGTACAAGTTCTGTTACTATCACTCTGCTCATAGCAGTACATGGTTATAATACAAGAATTACTAACATAAACCTTTATTGGTCATTTTACACTTCAAACAAATCGTTCTTTACCACTCACTGCAAGAGGGCAGGGTCCTCGCTTGTGGAACAGTCTCCCTGCTAGCTTAAAGTGTATTACTTATCTTTCTCTTTTTAAGAACCACTGTTAAAGCTACATACTACATCTGGCATCATAATTTAAATTGTAGGCTAATGACAATAAAAACGGCATATGGTTAGATGGTAAATAAACTATATTCTTCCTAAAGTCACCTTCGTGAATCATTTTGCTGTTCACAATTACAAATCTATACTGTAAATCTATCTATTTCTCTAATGGGATAGAACAAGCCCTCTGGAGTTTTATTCCCGCCATGCTTTATAATCATTTAATGTCAGCTATAGGTCAACACGTTATGTGTTACAATCCAGTCTGGACACTCACTTATGTAAAGTGTCACTGCCAGTGTGTGGTTCACAGTTACAGGGTATTATTTATTCTCTGATGTAGCAATCCCTATATCTCACACAAGAATGGATTAATTAAATATATTTGTAATGTGGAACATCTATTTAAATCTTGATTAAGATACAAACTTTATTGATTTGTGTATCTCAAAACTTTGTCCACCTAATTATGTATCTGCTCTAAGTCTGGCAAGTGTTTTAACTTGATCCACAACTGTTAATGTGATAATTGTTTATTCATATGACATGATTGTGAACTGTAATTTTAAAGTTGTTCTTAGTAAATTCAAATACCGAATACCGTTGTTCAAACTCATTAAAGAAAAGTTTTAGCCAAGACCAAAGGAAAAACAGATAGACCAGTTTTATCATATCAAAAATCTCAAAGAGCAATACTTTTTGTTATTTCCTTGGCAGTCTGAAATAACATAACATTGAGATGCACATTTTAGATTTCTTTCACGCTAATAGCCTGACGTAAACGTAGTTACATGTAAGGACGTCATTGATGGTGAACCTAGAAATAAAGAAGCCTGTTTTATTACGCCACGTTTTTTACGTCATCAGGTTACTTTCTCACAGAGTTGTTCCAATTTCCTTTTTCAAACATGCAAATGCGTCTCCAGCTACGCTAATACCAGTCTTAATACACGATCAGACCAGTGTTAGAGTCTTGTCAGTAAAAGTTTATTTGACATTTTTCGATTTCTTTTTCATAGATGTCGTATAGGCTACTATTAAGTTGTTCTTTTCAACATATATATAAAAGAAAAGATTTTTTTTATTATTTGTATTTCAAACATGGCAAATTATTTTTAATACATGTAAAATTTTCAAATTGATTTTTGTATATTTTGTAAAGACGGAATTTTTCATTTGGGAAACTATATTCGTTGGGGAAACTCCTATCCAAAACATTTAAAACCTTTATTCCTCCTACAAAAGCGAGCTCTACGTTCAATAACTCTGTCTGATAAATTTGATCCATTTACTCCTCTTTTTCAACCCCTCAAAATTCTACCTATTTACAAATCTACCGTTGTTTCAATTCTGACCTGTGGACACACATTTTCATATCACCCAAATCTCGTCACACCAATAATTCTTTAACATTTCAAAAAAAGTCCATAGTTATCCAACTAGAACTGTTCATTTAAACCTCTATAGGCCTATTACCTTTTATCAGTTTTCTTTGGGTTTTTTTTTAAACACACCGCTCCAAGAATATGGAACAAGCTCGCAGTTACATTTGAGTTTATTGACTAAAACATTTATTCTCATGCGCGATAAACCAGGAAGTGTATTACAAATATTTATGAAACGTGGTACCGTACCATACTGAAGAAAGATCGCGTATAATCATATAACACAATGAAACCAAGAATATCATCAGTAGCGTTTTTATTGAGGTGGAAAAAGTCCCAAACTATTACATTAGTATTCGCGTTAAAAAGTCTTTCGTGACGTGATGTCCGTGGATAGGTTATCTCCCTTTGACGTCATCTCCGATGTTGTACGTTACGTTCTTGTAGGATCGACGTTACCTTGACGCCCATTGTTACGTTACTTTGTTCCAGCTGCATATCTTGCAGAACAGATCATGGTTATACTGTGAGATTTAATCAACAATGAAGATGAACGATTTAGCTGAATCAAGGTGGGTGCTATGATCTACAGATACTCTGTATTGACTGTATAATTCAAGTCTATAAAATACGTATTCGCATCTACATTGTAGGCCGCTATGATGTTCACAGAGGAGTGTGTAAACATATCTATAAAGACATATCAGCCCTTTTAAAGATGACTTGTTAACGTTACTTTGGTTCAACGTATCACTTTAATAATGTCAATACACCTCTCACCATTCTGAAAGTTGTGGGTTATGGAGTCGATTTGGCTTTCTTTACCATTAATACATGTTATGGAACTAATAATCTATAAGCTTACCCATAAAGCATTATATAGACCAAACGATCTAATAATAATGCACTTTATTATATGAAACCTACGCCGATTTGTAGTAAATCTACGTAGGCTAACAAAGAGTTCGGTTAAATTATCGATCTGGTTTTTATATTTTCATTTATTAATGATGATGGGCATGATTGTCAGCTTATGATGATAATCCACTTGATTGATTCATTAATTAATCTATTCCTTCATTGATTGATCTGTTTGTGTATGTTATAGAGCGAAATTGAACCAGGAGTTCGCGCTGAATATTTCTTTGGCGTTCAGAGGGATTAGAAAGCCTATCCTCAAAAGAATTGGTAGGTCATCATTATGTATTATCAGAAGGGTTGAACTTAAATATTGTGCTAGCGCCAGGTCCGGTATCCTCCCGTTAACATTGTTATTGTAACGACAGAGGGATATTTCGATAGAGATTATTATTTTAAAAGTTAATTTGACAAAATCAATAAATGTGTGCATCTGACATTTTCTAGCAATGTTTTTTTTTTTCTTTATTTAAACAATTGCAGGTGTTCGAAACACTGCGAAATTTGCCTCATAAATTATTTTGATTATCCTATATTGTTATCTCCATTATATATCCATACAAAGCAGTCCATCCAGTCAATGTAAGTATTTTACCAAATAACTTATATGTATATATGCCACCTGTTGTTTTAGGTGATAAATATTCTAACCGAGTAACTGAAAATCTCAGGTATATCATCTCGGAGGACGATGTTGCGAAGTGCACCCATCAAAATCTCATGAGAAAGTAAGTTCTGCAACCATAAGTATATACATGTCTACGATTGTTAACTTCTTCTTTTATAATTTTCCAAGATTGAATAAAACCCAATCCAATAAGTAGGATTTAATTTTGCGTAGTTATGTGTATACAATTCTACTTATACGACGGACACCATGGGGAATGGAATACCACCATACATCACATACAGCAAACTTTTTTAAATAACGATTATTAAAAACCATCCACAACAGTCATTATTCATTCATCAAGCTGGATCTGAATACTTGTTCAAATTTAATTACATTTTAATGTGACTTTCTTTAATTTCACTTGGGCATTTGTTAAAAGGCCCAGAGTTACACGTATATTAAAACTTTCATAAATAAACAGAAAATGAATCTAAACAGATCCGTTGCGTAAGGTATTCCTTGTAATGTATAAATGGGAAGATCGACTTAACTTTAATCAAGCTGATAATTCTACTCATTCCCATTGTAGGTTAATATCTAACAACTCGGAAGAGCTGAAGGCTCTTCTTTACAGATACCAGAACTTATCCATGCTCAACATTTTACGTGAAGCGATTTCAGCTTCCAAACAAATCAGAGATACTGGCAAGGTGAGGCTTAATATGATTTTACGTTGGTAATGCTGGAATAAAGATACTTTTTATGTTTTGTTATTTTTCGTATCTTTCAAAACAGTTTATCAAATATTGAGAGGTCATCTATAGTTATAGGGTTTAATCAGTGATTAGTTTATCTACATTCTATATCACAGGTTTAATATGGGATTAGTACATCTACATTCTATATCACAGGTTTAATATGGGATTAGTACATCTACATTCTATATCACAGGTTTAATTAGGGATTAGTATATCTACATTCTATATCACAGGTTTAATATGGGATTAGTATATCTAAATACTATACCACCGGTTTAATATGGGATTAGTATATCTACATTCTATATCACAGGTTTAATATGGGATTAGTATATCTAAATACTATATCACAGGTTTAATATGGGATTAGTATATCTACATTCTATACCACAGGTTTAATATGGGGTTAGTACATCTGCATTCTATATCACAGGTTTAATATGGGATTAGTATATCTACATACTATATCCCAGGTTTAATCTGGGATTAGTATATCTACACACTATATCCCAGGTTAGTTATGGAATTAGTATATCTACCTACTATATCCCAGGTTTAATGTGGAATTAGTATATCTACATAATATATCCCAGGATTAACGTGGGATTAGTATATCTACATACTAAATCCCAGGTTTAATCTGGGATTAGTATATCTATATACTATCCAAGGTTTAATGTGGGATTAGTATATATGCATACTATATCCGAGGTTTAATGTGGGATTAGTATGTCTATATACTATATCCCAGTTTTAATCTGGGACTAGTATATCTACACACTATATCACAGGTTTAATCTGGGATTTGTATATCTACACACTATATCCCAGGTTAATTATGGGATTAGTATATCTATATACTATGTCCCAGGTTTAATGAAATATTGACCGTAACCGATTATAGGTTAAGATCTAATCGATCAGCACTTAAGACTTGTACTTTTTTTTTGTCTGCTAGAAATTGGCCAAACTTTTGACCAAGTATACCAAATTGATCGCGAAATCGTCCAAGAAGAAAGGGAAAACATCCGAACTGTGTAGTCAGTTAAAACTGGAGTGGCAGACGTACAATGATGATATCAAAGCACACAGTGCTTTATTAGCCTGCTTAGACGAGGTATGTCAACATACTTATTTTAACTCTATATAGGCCAGGCCCTGAACGATGGAACCTGGTATTTCCTGGAACTGCAACCAGCTGCGAATTGAAGGGATAAAAATGCCATGTTGGCAATAAGTTTGTACTGTTCTAGTCTGCCTCTGTACAGCTTCTAACCCAATCATGTGGATTTCAACCAAATCTGGAGGCATAATGCATCAATTATTGATACTTATTGACTTTAACCAATCGTAGATCAATAAATCTCTCCTATAGAAATCTGTGTTCAGTTGCTGGACCATAAAAAAAATCGAGGAAATGTGGCTGAAGTTGACCTGGTATTCCCATGCCATTGTTGTATTCTGTTTCCATTAAAGGAATATATAAGGTATCCCCAAACTTTCCCCTGATATTAGAACATTGTTTTTCTTCCCACAGAAATTGGAAGAAAGCAGAACACTTGGACTGAAAACCAGAAAACTTGCGTTCAAACTAACGGAGAAAACCAAGAAACTTATGAGACATGTTTGGGGCGGTTCTGTATATAGGTATGTGCTCTTTAGTTTACCACTCAGCTCGGGATTACCAACGCTTTTTGCCATAGTTTACTTCACCTTTCTAAATTGGTGTGGGGGATGAGGCGGACTAGAGGCGGAGGTAAATCCTAACGTTTTAGCAATCCTAACAAAATTACCCAACGGGCATTTCTGAATATATCTGTAACTTCTCTACCATAGGATATGTAGTATCACTAAAACTGAAAATAATTATGATTTTTTAGCTCCGAGTCCAACAGTTCTAGTTCATCAGAGGATGAGGTTCAAGAAACAAAAAAATCACCTGAGTTAGAACAAAAAGACAAGACAAAAGTCAGAAAACTCAAAAAGGTCTCCAAGGGCTTAATTCAGAGGATCACCAAACCAGGAATCTTCAAGATCCACCCGTGGCCTCTTGAGGACCGCGACGGTCCCGGGATAAATCCAACACGACACGTCAACTATGGTAAAGATTGAATATTTTAATGATTTTCCACACATGCACTCTGGTTTTGCTTAGATTCTTTATTGGCGATAAACACCAACTGACTTGTACTTATGTTCGGAAAGGCCTATTTGCCTTCCTTTTTTTGTAGTGATATACTTTTGAGACTCACAAACCAATTATCTTATTAAACGAAAGTTAACCATTCTGTTGTTCTAGGCATGTTCCTGGCATCCACATGGATGACTGGAGATCCTGATTCAAGCACAATTCCCTCTGTCGATTTGTCAGCGAGCCGGGCGAATGTTCCTCATCCATCACCGTCCATTTTGACCGTACAATCCATCAGTTCCAGTGAGACGGGCGAAGGAACAGTTGATGCTGCCGCTGTATGCGAAGAGGAAGTTCCAGAAATGCCTCCCCCTGGTGGCAATCAGCCAAATGAGGTGAACACATCCCAGGAGAGTGTGACTGAAGAAGTTTCTCATAAGGAAAAGACAGACGTTTACCTTAGAGTGGTTAAAAAGTTTAAATCTACAGATAAAACCGAGCTCAGTCTGAAAGTTGGTGAGTGGAAGCAAAATTAACCGACATATAACACATATAAACTGCTGTTTTATTATAATTATGTTGAGATGTGCTAACTAAAGAATTTATATCCTAAAATGACGAGGTATGCTCAGCCAAACCATTAATACAGTTTATAGTTATGGGAAAATTCTTAGTTGTCAGTGTTATTAATAATTAGAATGAATTAATAAATATTGACAATGCCCTCTATTTCCTCTCACTACAGGACAGATTGTAAAGCAGAAAAGACCAGTCGATACTCGTGGGTTTGCTTATGGCTGGACTAAAAGCAGAATGGGCCTAAAACAGTACGGCTTCTTTCCCTTGAGCCACATGGTTCTGAAAGGGGAGGGAAAGAAGTAAACAAATATTGTTCTGTATTGGAGGGGGTGGGGTTAAATAAGGTAAAGCACACTCATAGGTATTTTTTAAAGAAATACCAAACACCTTTACATGTTAAGTATTATTCAGGAAAATCAATTCCAATTTTTTTAAGTTATAAACATTTTGCGTAATAGCATACAAATTAATTTAAAATTCTGTCCTTATTTACGTTGAAAGAGAACAAAATATTTTCGTTCGTGTACACTCGAACGTTTGTTTGTGTAATATATGGACATTGTAAAATAATAGTACAATCTAACCTATCTCTTCATGTTTTAAACAGATTTATCTGTTTTGTAATAAACATTTTAGTTAAGACATAACTTAGACAACAGGAAATGAGGCACGGTTTTGAATATGCGTCTATTCAAATAAAATTTTAAACTGTTAAACTTTTAAAAAGAAGCTGGCTGATCATTCAAATTTATGGAGAGCCATTTTTGTTAATCGGTATATTTTTTTTTTTTTTTTTTTTTACAGATCCAGGATTTTCTTCTATCTTTAATTTTAACTTAAATAATGCTGTTATTTTCGACATCATCCCTATAAACAATTTATATTGGGGAGTGAGGAAAGTCTTCATTTATAAGTGCTATTTTGATACATGCACTTTTTGGAAATTGTAGTTTAAGTTTATGTATTTTATAGAAATTGTGTACCTGTTATCATGTTTTAATTTTCTGTCGTATAGTTTTAACCACACCATATCTTCTGTGAATTGTTTAAAATACCCACTTACATACATCTATATATATTATCGAATCAGTTTGGTAGACCCGTGACTGATCGGTTCGGGTCGGGTCATCGGTATTCACTGGCGGGTGGTTGGAGAGAGAGCTTCCTGTTGCCTCGGTGCTTTCTGAGCAGGAAGCCAATCTGTTTGTGATGTCTATGTACTGTCCTTTGACTTTCTTGTATTTGTCCTGTGATGTATTTGCTTGTTGACAGTGGTGTCGCGAGGTGATGTCCTTCACCCATTGGACTGACACGCAGTCATGTGAGTGAAATAACCTTAAGTATACTGAGTTAAACTCCAATCAAACAAACAAACGACATTCACTACTGGCTATCCAGAACCCAACGGTGAGCGGTACGCCCTGAATATAATTCTAAACAAGTACCTACTCAAAGCGATTGTGTTATCCTAAAATAACACCAACTATTGGAGGGGACTATTTCTTCAACTCCAGGAAATATCAACCACATAAAATAATACCTCTCCGACTATAATTACATAAGCATAGCATATAAGTAAATCCATTCTATTTATATAAATAAAGATACTTTACATAGTCTTGAAATGTAATGTTCAGCTTTCGTGGTTATTCTCTGTAAATCTGTGAACTTTCGAATGAATAGATTAGCCTAAAATTAAATTATTGGGCTATGTTGTAAACAAGGTACTGACTATATGTACAACATGTATATGAGTAATATAAATATAGTTTTTTAATTATAGACACACTTGTTTTTTGTCTGATTCAATTTGTTATTGCTGTGTATTTCTTCAGTGCATATATTTCCACTTCTTTTTTATTTGACCCCTTTAATATATTCACCATCTTCTGTCTCTCTAGTACAAGAGAAGTGTAACTCCGAAGAACGATAAACTAATTTTGAACTCAATATTTCGGCGCTTTATTTTGCCATCATCAGGAAACACGTCTCTAGTACTATCAAGATGAGTTTTGCAATCATTAACCACACAGGCCACAAGGGCCCAGTAATTAGCAGATAACAAAATAAAATATATACTGTAATGAAAGAAAGAGCGATATCAAATTAGATTGTTTTGTTTAATTGTTATGTATAAAATTATAATCATATTTTGTATTGTATTTTAAAAAATTGATACAATAATGTTTTATTTTGTTTCGCCTCCTATAGCAAAGTTTCATTGTGTTAAATTATAGTGTGATTACTGAGTTAAAAAGGTATACACGTACAAATTTAAAGGTAATACATATAGAATGCTTTGCATTTAGATTTAAAACACGGATTAGAGCTAAAAACGTCAAGTTAAAACTGACTGTTTAAAAGTAACTGGAATCAAACTATCACAGAACTGTCCACCAAACATTTATCATGACTGTTTGGTGTGTTATAGTATCTAGCTAAACATCTAGTCTTCATACATTTTGAGGATCTGTCTGATACTAGAACAGGGAGATCATGGTGTTTTTTCGTGTGAGCTAATTTTAGATCTTGGCTTCAGTTATAACTCTTCAGTTGTCTGAAGATTGGGGATTTAATTACGTGAAGAATCGCCCATTATATAATTGTGGGACCAGAGACGAACAGAACAAGTCTAGTTAAAATTAGCGAAACTGTTACAATTCCTGTTAAAGTTTATTATTTGGGATTTAATGACTTCCTTTGAGGTATGTGACCAGTGGCGGTGCCACGAGGGAAACGGACGGATTGATTATAAAATTTAATTATAATTAAGTCACTCTTCCAGAGCTAGTTGTAAAAAGATAAAAGTTAGTTAGGTTTTAGTATGTTTGTTTTTCATTGAATAAACGTCTTCTCGCGTCTAAGAATAAAGATGTATAGACTTGGTTATGGAAACCCATTCAGATCAAATAAATAAAATGAAAAGTTCACTTGCGGTTCTATAGAACTCGAGAAATTCAGGGGACTATATAGCCTGCCCCTGAACTCTCACCTCATTTTAAAACGTTACAAAAACCACTGCAAATAACTGATCTGCATGGTGGAAACGCACGTGCATCTGCACTCGAGAGTTTCCGGTGCCCAGGCGATCCTAATCGTATATTTGCTCTATTTTTATATTTGCACCTATAATCGCATAAATGTTGCGTCTAATCATATAATTTCGCCAAATCGTATATTTTGTTACGCCTAAAATTCTGCGCATTACTGAATAATCTATGGAGCTTGTTTTTTTATATATATATTTGCGCCTAATCGCATCAATTTTGCCCCTTATCTTATAAAGTCGTCAAATAGTATACATTTTTGTATACATAGCGTACGACTCTTAAGAGAATAGCTGCTTAACTTGTCAAGAACAGTTATCTTGTTTCTTTCTTAAAAAATTAAAGGGAATTGTCATCAATTAAGATTAGTGCTAATATGGATGTTTGTTTGTTCTTGAAAGGATTGCTCAAATATATAATTTAGATCGGTTATTTTCTGTTTCATGAAAAGTTCAGACATTGGGCCTATCGAAGAGGGCCGTTATGTTACACTTATTATTAACCTCACAATGTTCTCATTAGCGATCTCGTGGTGTACTCACTACGCTCGGCCCTCATAGACCTATAAACATGCGTCAACAATGATCATAATTAGGGATCTCGTGGTATAATCATTACCCTCGGTCCTCACAGATCTATAAACATGCATCAACAGTGATTATAATTAGTGATCTCGTGGTATAATCACTATGCTCGGCCCTCATAGATCTATAAACATGCATCAACAGTGATTATAATTAGTGATCTCGTGATATTATCACTACGCTCGGCCCTCATAGATCTATAAACATGCACCAATAATGATCATAATTAGTGATCTCGTGGTATTATCACTACGCTCGGCCCTCATAGACCTATAAACATGCATCAACAGTGATCATAATTAGTGATCTCGTGGTATAATCACTACGCTCGGCCCTCATAGATCTATAAACATGCATAAATAGTGATCATAATTAGTGATCTCGTGGTATTATCACTACGCTCGGCCCTCATAGATCTATAAACATGTATTAACAGTGATCATAGTTAGTGATCTCGGGGTATAATCACTACGCTCGGCCCGCATAGATCTATAAACATGCATCAACAGTGATCATAATTAGTGATCTCGTGGTATAATCACTACGCTCGGCCCTCTTAGATCTATAAACATGCATCAACAGTGATCATAATTAGTGATTCCGTGGTATATGATCATTTTGTTCGTCTGGAGCATATCTAATACAGTGTGGCGGCGACAGTTTTGGTTTTCTTCCCCTTGCTGACTATGTCTATTTGCTGGTTTAAAAACATGCTATAATAACC